>MCJB01040118.1:179399-210308 GCA_002018475.1 Nicotiana obtusifolia | reverse complement strand
CCTAGGCCCGTAGTGGGCCGGTCCCTACACACGAGGCTGCCAGGCCCGGGACCGCTAGGTCCAAGCCCGCCTCAGGCCCAGGCCCAGGCCCGCCAGGCCCGCGGTGGGCCACAGCTTTAGTCGAGGGTTGACTGACACAAAAAGGATTTTTGGGCTGGTCTCATTAAATGTTCACAAAATTAGCGGTATTTAAAAATGGGCTTTTATATTTATACTCGATTTTGGGTTCATAATTGAAACTATATTCACTTTGCAAAAGAATTTGCAAGCTTACCCATTTTATGATCAACTTCAAACTTATCAGGTGCGTAGTTAAAAAAAATTAGTTTGAAGTGCAGTGCACTTAAGGCCAATTTTTGCACTTAAGATGCACTTAAGGCCAAATAGATCTGAAGTGCAATAAATATATTCATGCACTTAAGGCCAGAGAGGTCTGAAGTGAAAAAATTGTACTTCAGATGCACTTAAGGCCAAAAAGTCTGAAGTGAAAATATTACACGGCACTTAAGGCTAAATAGGTACGAAGTGCAACCAATGGTTTTATGCACTCAAGGCCAAAAAATCTGAAGTGAAAAAATTGCACTCCAGTACAAGCCAAATAGGTCTAAAGTGCAACCAATGATTTCATGTACTTAAGGCCAAAAAGTCTGAAGTGAATAAATTACACTTCAAACTTAAGGCCAAATAGGTCTGAAGTGCAATCAACGTTTTCATGCACTTAAGGCCAAACATGCCTGAAGTGCAAATTACCCAGAAACAGAAATTTGTTCTTCGAATTTTAAGAATCTAATATACAATTTAACACTTAAATGTACTTCAAATAAGCTCAAATTTGAAACATAGCCTCCAAATATCATTAAGAATAAACCCCAATCATCAATTTGTCAAAACAACAATAAATTTAACGAACCCAGTTTGCAATTAAGAAAAAAAGAAGAAGAAGAAACTCTAAGCAATAGTAAAAATAAAGTTCAACAGCTCACCATTGTGACGAGCTCGAAACACACACTTAAATTATGCTCGCTAATCAAATATAGTATAGTATAATATCGTATCCACATGGATTGGATTTAAACAGTATTCTCATAGTTTCTAGCTTGATTGCTATCCAAGATGATCAACAATTGAGATTTATATGAATTCTAACTAAAATTAATTAAGAGTCTAAAGCTATTGACTAATGACAATCGAAACAAGGAATAAAGAAAGAAAGTTATCAGTGAAAAAATATAGGGTTTTGATAGGATAGGTGCAAGATAATTGTTTGGGATCTAACTCTAGATAATTTACTTCTAATGTTCAAGTGAGCCTCTTGAATTCACTCAATTCTTAGTTCAAACGTTCAGCAAAAATTCCTCTCTCGAATAAGTTTTAACCTCACAAGATGAACCAATTTAAACACGTGAAGATATGCATGAATGCGTAGTGGATTGGTCTTTAGGAGAACCTCTCCAGATTATCCTCCTAACTAGGTTTAATCAATGATTTAACTAGCCTCTTTCGATTACATGAATAAGTGAATATAGATACAACAATTAAATCATCTAAAAACGCTTCAATACATAAAACTAGAGTTATAATCCACAAACAATCATCGATACACCAGATCCATCAAACCCTGAAAGGAACTACTCCATAGACTTAGAGTAATTTATCACAAATATAATAAAAATATAGGAAAACATAAATTCAAACTAAACTTGGGTCTTGAGTGAGGAAGGGATGATGAAATCCTTGTGCTTTTGCTCCTCCAACTCCTTCTTAGCTTCCTTAGGTCTAAAGTAAGTCAAAAGTCCCAAAAATAATATTTTTTCATGTATTTATACTAAGTAGGGTCGGAACCAGACGAAACCACCTTCTCCTAGCCAGATTAGTGAGACGCGCCATGCGGGGCATTAGTGAAAAAGTTCAGAGAGTTGAAATATGTCAGGAAGCAGAAAAATGCACACACACGCGCCGCGGCAGTGAGCTTTTCTCAGAGTATGAATTGAATCTCGATTTTTGATGTCCAGACTTGGTCCTCGACCCCCGAACACGATCCCGACTTAATTCGTTGGGCTTTTACTTAAACTTCAGAGCTCCGAATCACTCTAATTCATTTCATAACATCTACATAGCTCGGAATTACTCCTACAAGGCATAAAACACACAATAAGTGCAAAGCACTATCAATTAAAGCTCAAAAAGAGTAAAGTGCAGTAAATTAGAGTGTAATCAGCGACTAAACATTGAGATTATAGCTTACCATCAAAATCTCACACTTAAATCATTGCTCGTCCTCGAGCAATCAAACTATACTTTATATAACTTCGACCTTTTTCAACAACTCTCATAACTAATCACACCAAGAGTATTTAAAACAGATTAAGCACAATACTGTAACATCCTCGCCTCAAGATTTGACTCACAAGCACCACGCATTATTTATAACCTGCTCACTTACTCTAACACAGAGGTTAATGACATTACCTTTCATTCATGAATCAAATGCCCTCACACAAGAATAAATAGTAGTTCCACCCACAATAGAAATTAAGAACAGTTAGTAACTCAAGATAGAAATAATTCGCTCACTCTCAGAAACAACATTCATGTGCCATAAAAGACGTACCATAAACTTGCCCGTAGTATACTACTCTACTAATTGAGCTCATTCGGTCAAGGATCAAGTAGGACTTTATTTAGTTGTAGTGTAGGCTGGGGGACGGGTACTACATTTAGATATAAGAGTGACTACACCTCCCTAAGCACTTTAATACATACATTTCATTGTTCAAACCCCCTCACTTATATCAACCGTAACTCCACCTTCACATCGATATGCATTAACTCCCTACTTCTTTAAGCACAATTACATCAAGAGTCACCACTATCAAGGAATATTTTGCACAACAATACAACAAAATTTTCTTTTTTTCTTTTCTTATTCAATTCAAGTGGCTCTTATTTTTTCAAAATATTGCAGCTTTCTCCTTATTTCAATTGTTCACTCACAAGGCAAACCAACTACCCCACACTTCAACTTTTACAAAGTTCATAGCAAATTCAAGTGCTCACGAGATGTACAAGGTTCAAATAGATGGTCAATTCGATCAAATGGTAAGACTTGTAATGTGGTTGCCAAAGACATAGGATTACAGGCTCAAAGGGATTAACTAAGATACATAACAATTTGGTGGGTAAAAGCTTATAACTGGCTCAACAAAAAAATGCCTAAATCACTTCCAAGACTGAATAAAACTACTATTTTACTTTGCAAACACATGGGGCAAGTTTTAGATATCAAATGCAATGCACAGAATAACACGAAACCTCACACACACATGGCACATAACTCACTCAGGATTGGACTCATCAAGAAACTCTAGTCAAAGCAGTTAAGCAAAGCTAAAATCCTACAATTTAAGCTACTTATACAAGAGTAAAAAACTGAACCTAAGTATCACAACTAAAGCACTTACTGTTCTCAAGGTACAATAACGTTAAGAGATATTGCCTTCAATTCAATTCATCGCACAAGGTTTCCTAATCCTTAAAAAAAAAACTAACTACACCCGGTTCAAATAAAAATCTTGGAAAAGAACCATGACACATAGAAAAATCAAGGAGGAATTAATGCACTACCTAATAAAAGAAAATCTTTTTGTCTTTTTCTTTCGACTTTAATCCCTCAAGAAACCAGTTGAATGATATCCATCGTTGGAAAAAATAAAAAAAATTTCAATTTCTTTTTTAGATCTCTAACTACTAAAACTAACAAATCTAACACATATACATACAACATACAACATATCCCCCATCCCACACTTCAAGTTGTGGCATGTCCCCGTAGCACACAATTAAAAAGCATAAGGTAAAGAAAACTTCCCTGAACATCTAGTCGGAGTTTGAGTCAAAGTCGGAATCCATTCCTCGCCTTTGAACTAATGCGCACATCCATGCATACAACTTCTTCTCAGCCTTTTTGGGGTGCACGTCACACTTATCTTTCTCATTCAGTGCATCCTTCTCTTTTGATCCCTTCACTTTCCACTCAACACTTGTAGCTGGCTTCTCCTTTTTCACCCCAGTTTCTACATTCATCTCAAAATTTACAATCTCCTCACCCACTCTAAGCATGAGCTTTCTCTCGTGTATATCTAATTGCTCTATCCGTTGTTAAGAATGATCTTCCTAAGATGAGGGGGACCTCTTTGTTCTCCTTCATATTCACTACTGTAAAATCTACAGGAAATACGAACTTATCTCCCCGAACTAAGACATCTTCCACTATCCCCTCGGGTATTTGAGTCGTTTGGTCCGCCAGCTACAAAGATATTGGCACCGACCTTATCTATCCAATTTCCTTCTCCAGTTTCCTGTAAATAGATAGAGGCATTAAGTTAATTGAGGTACCAGAATCACGTAAAGATTTATCAAAATTAATAGAGCCTAAAGAGCAAGGTATAGTAAAACTCCCTGTATTTCCACGCTTTTGTGGGAGTTTATTTTGCAATATCGTACTGCAATGCTCTGTGAGCTTGACCACTGAGGTCTTTTCTATCTTCCTCTTCTTTGTCAGGATCTCCTTCAAGAATTTGACATAAGTTGGTATAAGGTAGAGCACTTCTGTAGATGGTAAATTTACATTAACCTGTTTCAGCATATCCAAAAATCTCTCAAATTATTTGTCTAGCTTTTCCTTATATAGCTTTTTGAGGAAAAGGTAGAGCAGGCATATGCTCGCTCTCATTAGATTCATCCCTTCTGAAAGTTTCCTCCTTCTTCTTTTTGTCAGCTCCCTTCTTGCCTTTCTTCTTCTTATCAATATCATTCTTCAGCTGCTCCCTATTTTTCTTTTCAAGTACCACCTCTTTTTGGATGAGAGTGGTATCTTTCAATACTTGTCCGCTTCTCAAGGTCACAACATTCACTGTCTCTTTGGGATTTATCTCAATATCAACATGGAGAGTTCCTGGATCCTCTCAAACAATAGAGTGGCTAGCTGCCCAACCTGTCTTTTCAAGTTTCGAAAATCGGTACCTATTTCTTTGATAGCTGCTCCATGTTCCCGTATAGCTGCACTATGAGTTTCAAGCCTCTCATTAGTTTTCAGAATGAAGGCCTTCATGAGATCTTCTATGACAGACTGAATGGGCTGTTGAGGCTGAAATTGCTGCCTCTGCTGATTTTGGAATGCTAGAGCTCCTTGTCCCTGGGGTTTAGAGTTATTTTGTTGCCATGCATTTGCAGTACCTCTAGGTGAACTCCATGAAAAACCAGGGTGCCTCTGATCCATTGCATTAAAATTGTAGTTTCCCACAATATTCACTTTCTCAGTTGAGGCTTGACACTCATGAGCAGGGTGTCCTCTTCAACATATATCACAAGCTGCGTGAGGCTCACTCTGTATCGACGCTAAGGTCAGCTTCCTTATCTCTTTGGCCATATCATTAAGCTGTACCTGCACAGATGTGTTAGCATCAACCTGGTGAACACCAGTTCATTTTCTTCTTTCAGCACTCTCAGAGGGCCACTGATTTGCATCTTCAGATAACTCGTCAAGAATTATGACTATCTCGTCTAGAGTCTTCTTCATCAATAGACCTTCAGCTGCATTGCTCAATATTCTACGTGAGGCCGATGTCAATCCATCCCAAAAGTCCTGGAGTTGCATCCAGTGTTCAATTCCGCTATCTTGACACTTTCTAACAATCCCCTTAAACTTCTCCCATGCTTCAAAAATAGTTTCATTTTCTTTCTAGCAGAAGTTATGGATTTTTCTTCTAAACTTGCCCGTTTTAGTTGAGGAGAAATATTTATTAAAAAATTTTCTGGTCATCTCCTCCCAAGTTCTAGTTGATCCCGTGGCAAGCTCCGAAGGCACTGCTTAGCATCATCTTTGAGTGTGAAAGGGAATGCCCTTAAGTACACTGCATCTTGTGACACACCATTGTATTGAAAGGTGTTCATAATCTCCTCGAAGTTCATTAGATGTGTGTTTGGATCTTGTTTGGCTTCCCTCTGAAGATACAACAATTCTGGAGGGTTTGAAGCAACCCTTGCTTCAATTCAAAGTTGTTTGCTGCAACTGGGGGTAGTCTAACACTTGATAATCCTTGATTATAGACCGGTCTAACATAATCACCAAGTAGTCTCCTAGGCTTGGGAGCTATATTTCCAAACTGTTCTGCAGCCAAGGGTTGATTTTGAGCAGTTCTCCGACTCCTCATAATTTGCACATCTCTAATAGATGCTTCCTCAGCATCCCGTGCAGCTTGCTCTCATCGTTGGGCTGCTTCTCTCGCAGCCAAATCTACATTATCATCACCGATTCCAGCCATATCTTTGGTTGAGGATTGCCTAACCTTTTCTAACGTCTTGGCGAGATTTCTTTCCTTCCTCAGCTATTGCATTTATTTTTCTATCTCTGGTTTGTATGGTAGCATTTCTTTAACAGAAGCTCGAGTCATGCACCAATCTAACCTATAACCTGCGCACAGTCAAAGAACACCAAATGTAAAAAGAGAAAAATAAAACTAAATAAAAAGAAAAAAATTCCCTGAATTAGCACTACAAACTAATTCAAACACTATTGATTGCCAATCCCCGGCAACAGTGCCAAAATTTGACGAGCTCGAAATATACACTTAAATTATGCTCGCTAATCAAATATAATATAGTATAATATCGTATCCACAGGGATTAGATTTAAATAGTATTCTCGTAGTTTCTAGCTTGATTGCTACCCAAGATGATCAACAATTGAGATTTATATGATTTCTAACTAAAATTAACTAAGAGTCTAAGGCTATTGACTAATGACAATCGAAACAAGGAATAAACAAAGAAAGTTATCAGTGGAGAATATAAGATTTTGATAGGATATGTGCATTATTTGGGATCTAACTCTAAATAATTCACTTCTAATGTTCAAGTGAGTCTCTCAAATTCACTCAATTATTAGTTCAAACGTTCAACAAAAACTCCTCTCTCGGTTAAGTTTTAACCTCACAAGATGAACCAATTTAAGCACGTAAAGATATGCAAGAATGTGTAGTGAATTGGTTTTTAGGAGAACCTCTCTCGATTATCCTCCTAACTAGGTTTAATCAATGATTCAACTAGCCTCTTTCGATTACATGAACAAGTGAATATAGATGCAACAACTAAATCAACTAAAAACACTTCAATACATAAAACTAGAGTTATAATCCACAAACAATCATCAATACAGTAAATCCATCAAACCCTGAAAAGAACTACTCCATAGACATAGAGTAATTCATCACAAATATAATAAAAGTATAGGAAAACATAATTCAAACCAAACTCGGGTCTTGAGTGAGGAAGGAATGATGAAATCCTTGTGCTTTTGCTCCTCTAACTCCCTCTTAGCTTCCTTAGGTCTAAAGTAAGTCAAAAGTCCCAAAAATAATTTTTTTAATGTATTTATATTAAGTAGGGTCAAGCCTAGACGAAACTACCTTCTCCTAGCCTGATTAGGAAGAGTAAAAATCGCACAGGCGCGGCCGCCGCCATGCGGGGCATTAGAGGAGAAATTCAGAGAGTTGAAATCTGTCAGGCAGTAGAAAAATGCATTCCGCGGCAGTGGGCTTTTCTTAGAGTATGGATTGAATCTCGATTTTTAACGTCCATACTTGGTCCTCGACTCCCGAACACGATCCCGACTTAATCCCTTGGGCTTTTACTCAGACTTCAAAGCTCCAAATCACTTGAATTCATTCCATAACATCTACATGGCTCGAAATCGCTCCTACAAGGCATAAAACACACAATAAGTGCAAAACACGATGAATTAAAGCTCAAAACGAGTAAAGTACAGTAAATTAGAGGGCAACAAGCGACTAAAATCTGAGATTATAACCTACCATCACACTGTAACACATCATAAACTACCTTAAAATATGTTCACAAACACCATATAAAATCACTGTCACTCGAAGAAGAAGAAGAAGAAGAAGAAGAAGAAAGATAGGAAAAAAAGCCTGAAGTTATTTAAACTTTGGGTACTAATTAAAAGAATTTTAAAAAGTGGGTACAAGTTAAATGAGGGCGCCCATCCGTACAATTTTTACTTTAAAAAATGACCCCAAAAACATACACAACTCTTCAGGAGTTTTTTTACCGGATTAAATTATTTATCGAAGTCTACTAGTTTATCATACTTTTGCTCTTTAGGATTTCTCTACCGAATCGGTAGATTTGGTATTATTATTACTCTATCTATCAATTAAGTTGTTCATTGAAGTCTTCCGGATTGTCATACTTCTACTCTTCAGGTATTTCTCTATCGCGTTATAGAGTTGATGCTATATTTTCTCTACCTATCTGTTAAGTTATTCATCGAAGCCTGCCAGATTGGCATACTTTTTAGGGATGTTTTAACTAAGTGTTGTTCGAATTTGCAACTTCAATTTTGATCGAAACACCCCAAATCTGACGCAAATGATCTCAGCTTTGAAACAAAGCTTCCACATACCAACAATCTTCAATCACCAATTTAGTCTAATAACACCAAATGAACAAGATCCATTTTCTCTTCTTCAACACTTTCTAAGGTCCAACAATGGAGTTTTTAGATTTTTCTAGTAAATTACCAAAATCTATATTGAATTAAAAGTTAAGTATAAATTATCAACATTTAAACAATTTTAACAAAATCGATTATTAACTTTTATTTTTCACCACCGAACAAAAATTTCAAGCTTTAAAAATTGAAGAACTATGATGTTCAAGTAAAAAAGGAGGACACTTTGCTAACAACATAAAAATAGGAACATCCCATCAAGACTACCCCCTTTGGGAGTCACACTGTGCTAATTTCTAATGAAAAAATGATATCGTATAGCCGCTGTAAAAATAATAGCAAAAAAATACATAAAATTCATATATTTTTTTTTTGTGTGTGTGTATATATATATATATATATATATATATATATATATATATATATATATATATATATATATATATATATATACACACACATACATACATACATACATACATACACACACATATATTTTTTATGTTATATATAAAAGTTATATAAATTTTATAAATAGTTTCTAGCGCGGGCTAAAAATGATAATACCCCAATTTCTGATAGACGAATTTTCAGAAACCACTATTGTTTAGTGTCTATTAACTTAATATAGCTACCATATACATAATTACTTCCTATAGCTACTATTTAGTTGTTACATGACTGTATTCGTTGTATTCGCGCTACTGTATTCATGAATACAGTAGCAGAATTCGCCTAAAAAATAGGGGAATCCAGCTGTTTAATAACGGAAAGAGGATCAATTAGCGTGTATCACTCCTTATTTAACTCAACAAAATTAATTCTATAAAATTTTGTTGCTATTGTGTTGTATTCCATATATTCGCGCGACTGTATTTATAAATACAGTGAGGTAATCTGCCTAAAAAATAGGGATTACAGTTGTTTAATTCTGTATTCCATGTATTCGCGCGACTGTATTTATAAATACAATGAGGTAATCCTTCTAAAAAAGAGTGAATACGAGTGTTTAATAACGAAAAACGCAATATCGAATTGTATTCAATTTTACTATATTGAATTCAGTTGTATTCAAACAATAAAAAATCAAGAAATATAGTGTATACCATTCTATTCAATTTGACTGTATACATTGTATTCAATTCACAGATATTCATTATTCACTATTATACATTGTATTCAATTCACCGTATTCAATTCGACTGTATTTAAACAATAAAAAATCACAAAAACAGTGATATTCAACTGTATTAAAAAAATACAGACCATCAGAATACATAAATACATGCGAAAAGATAATGTATTTATATAAAAATACAATATTTTTGAGTGTATTTGTACTATAATATAATGTATTTGTATGTTTGTATGCGACTCAATAGCAAAGAAGAGTGAAAGTTCGCCGGATATAGCTTTTTTCAGCCAAGCAAAATACTGTATACATTATATTACAACTAAAAGACGAACAAAAACTCGGCCCTCAAATCTTCTCCGGCGTGAGTATTTTATATGCTGGCTATGAACCTTCAGATGTGGATGTCTTATATGCTGAGGGTGTTACTTCTTCCAATGGACTTTCATGTGTGGATTTCTCATTCCCAGATTTAGAAGATTATGATAATCTTGACAGCAGTGATCATCCTAATTCTGTGCTCAGGTTTGAAAAGTAAAAATTAATATTTGGTTTATTCACCCTTGCACTGTTATGCCTTTGATGGGAAGCACTTTTACCTCATTGACTTACTACTTTCACACCAATGTTGATTCACATGGCCAGTGCATCAATTTCGGATCCATGATAAGTAATTGATTTGAGAAGAGAGAATTGAGGGAGAAGAGAGAGGATTGAGAATATTGTTGATAGATCTAGAGAGAGAGGGAAGAGAAAGATAAAGATAAAGAATATAATTGGCTCAATTCACTCCTCAATGATAGGGTATAAAATAAATACCTATTTTGCTATAAAATAGAAAAGATAGCTATAAATAATAATATTTTAAAATTATTTTGATTTATAATAAATATGATGTAATAATTTGCTATAAGAGGTAAAATTTCCTAAAAAAACCCTAGCAACATTATTGGCCCATTAGGGACAATAGTATATGTAGATCCCTCAAATGTGTTGTTCCATGGGGCAACAATCACACTGACAAGGTATAACTTGCTACCTTCATTTTTAAATATTGGTGGTGTTCAGGTCACAAGTCAGATTGCATACACATCAATCAATTTATTGGATATCGAATAATTGTGTCCGTTAAAAATAGGCAGATGAAAAGAAACTTGTATTTATTTATGAATGACTCATTCTTGCAACATATTTTTGGATGTCTTGACAGGCACATGCCATTGGGAAGGCAGGGTCATAGCTACAGGGAGCAGAATCAAGTGGCGGACCTCATCGCAAAGGAAGGAGTTAGGAAGGAAATTTTTGATAGAACTCAATTTTTGGCAGTTCCTTCGGTATTTATAAATGATGCAGTATGGGCAGACATTTTAAGAACTGTATTTGAAAGGAAAACTAATATTTGTAATATTAATACAATGCTAGACATTGACGACAATCTCCAAGGGAGCCCATCCCTCCCCTCTCTCTCTCTCTCTCTCTCTCTATATATATATATATATATATATATATATATATATATATAGTTAACCAGAAAAAAAAAGATAAGACAGAAGAAGAAGAATAATTTTGATGCACAACCTTGTAAGTAAAATGACTCATAATTACATATATCCCATCTTTGTTAACAGTAAAAAAATATGAATTTGATGCTTGACTTTTAGTGAAATATAAGAAATATAAATATTGGATATAGTAAGCCATATATTTTCAAATGGATAAGATCGATCAAGTGGGAGAGAATCTTTGATGTAGGTCCTTACAAATTAGTGAAAGAAACCTCTGTCTTTGGACTCATGCTGCATTTAATTTGGGCAACAAACAAAGCAAATTCGACAATAACAAAAGAATAAAAGTACAACAAATTAAGCTCATTTTAGATAAATATACTGATTACAATTAATCTATCATATACTGTACCTGTATAAGCAAGTTGGAATTGCTTTGTGCTCTTGTCGTGCACCTAAAGGTAAACCAAACGCCAGTTTTTAAATACCTTGAACTAAACCTAACACACTTAGTCATTGTTTAAGTTTAATTTACCAATGACCTGGACAAGAAGCTAAAAAAAATCTTAATCGAGCTATGAGTTTTACCCGTACCTGAGAAAAGTGGTCCTAGCTAGTTGTAATGTTGTTATTTTACCTGTGACTAATACTTTCTTGACAACAGTTAAACCTAAAATCGAATCTCAGAACCTCTGGTTTTAGGTTGGCTCTTTGTCCTTAACAAACGGAGACAAATAGAGTTTTATTAAATGATGAAAGTGTCCACGTTAATTTTGTTAAGGAAAATGATCTGATTTGGACAAGTACATCTAGAAAAGGGAATATTCTTTTTTATTTATTTATATAATGACGATGTCCGATTAGTTTGTACTCACCTCGATTATTGTTTGAGTAATTATTAATTACTATCTTTCACTGGCATTTGTTCACAAAAATTTAAGTATATAAAAAAAATTTACCTATTTAACTAGAATTCAATCCCTAATCTATTATTTGCACTTGGGTAAAAAGAAGTATATTCCTCCACCTTTAATGGATGGATGCACATCATAGTCATACAATCAGACATGCATAAAACAAAAATACTCCTATATATCAAAGGTGAATTAATTAGCAGTATATATAATACTATCATTCTAGTATCTGAAATTTGAGCTATGAAGTTTTCACCAATAGATTTTGTTGTTCATGACCAGTTCGTAGGATTGCACTAATTGAGTCGTCCAGTTGTTAGTATCTTATATGTCAGTCATGAATTCATGATGCTGTTGTCCACTAGAAATATATACGCTCTTTTAATTTTCATTTAACAATAAAATAAATCATTTTACTGGAGGTTCTTTTTTTCCTTTTATTTCTCTGTAAATCGTAATGTCGTAGTTGCAGTTAGAACGAAGACGAATAAATACAAAAAGATAAAAAAATAAAAGATGTGTTGATCGAGCTATGACTATCTGCATGACGAGTAATTGACAAGATGAAACACAAGACTGCAAGCTGCAGTATGTAGTAAGTACGTACAAGCCTTAAATCTCATGTAAAATGGGCCATGAATTGAATGTGTTGTATATGCTTCATTTTCGCAACATAATGACAAAATATGAGGTACATATATATGCATAAGGTGGTATCCTTCACGTGACTTTGCTAGGTGTACACATTAAGAGAGGACCTTTAATCTCCTATCTGCTAATTAAGTCTTTCTTGATTTGCTAAAATAACAACAACTAGATAAGAAAATCATTTTTAGTAGACTTGACAAGTAAAAAGGAATAGATGTAGTATTTTTTATTAGTTTATTTCAATAAATTTGGTATATTTTTATATTTTTATAGCAATTAACTAAAATCTTTTATTTTATCTTTAGTGAGAATTTTTTATATTCCTTCCGCTCACTTTTAATTGTCCATTTTGGACTTTAGCGCCCTTAAGAAACAATAAATAAAACATATATTTTATAATTTTACCTATAATAATGATAACATTTTCAAAAGTTTTGGGAAATAATTTGGGAAGTAGTTAATGATTAGGGAAAAACAGAAAAAAGATTATCTTTCGTTTTATTTAGTATAGTGGATAAGTAAAAGTAAAATTATATTTTTAGTATAATGGATAAGTAAAAGTGATCGGAGAGAGTAATAACCATGCAAATTAAATGCTATAATATATTAAAGATAATAAATTTTAATAATCTTTACAATTACATTTAAATTTTGTATTTAGTTAAACTATATCAAAAAAATTGAAAGACCGTCATGTGTTTTAACGAGTACTGTTATTTAATTTGCCCATGGTGTAAAACGTGTCCAATTCTTAGAGACTAATGAGTTACTTGGTTGTGAGCTGTCCTACTTTACATGGCCCTTGACATCCCAAAAGGATCCCCCACCCTCATCACACCTTCTCCTCCTCTTTAATTTTCCTTATAAAGCCCCACGAAAATTCTTGAATTTCACACCCTCACAGCATTTTCTCCATAAGTATGGACTCATGTCATTAGACACTACTAAAGAGCATCAAGAATCAGTTCTTAATAAACTCTCTCAGCTTTAAATTGTAAGCAAAACTCTTTTCTATTCTGTCGTCTCTGTATATATATATGTGCATGCATTTCTTATTTCTGGTGAACATGTGCTTCTACTCACAAAAGCTCATCCAATGTCATATTTTATATGTACTCCAGTTTTTTGAGTTTAGGAGCTATATGTAATACTCCACTATTCTATTTTAATTTTTAACGGATCTTGTTCATGATTAGCTGCATTTACATCATCTCTTGTTTGTGGTATAGCTAAATGTACTAGATGTGGAAAAATACTATTCATTTCAACATGTGGCCACAGTCGCGGAGCCAGAATTTTCATTAAGAGAGTCAAAATATAAAGAAATCAAAGAGTGTCAATACATAATATATATATATATATATTTAAAAAAATTACCTTACTACATTGTGTAATTTTTCAACTAAAGAATGTCGAAATTCACCCCCCTTGAGTGCACGTGACTTCGACTCTGCTTTATTACAGTTTATCTTAGTCTGTCCATTTTTCCACCTTGTATGCGAGCAAAATCCAGTTACGTATATGGGGTGGACCTGCTGCATGTTTTTGTCTTGCCTGCTTTTTATAATTTTTTATTTTATTTTTGAGTGGAAGAGGAAAATATAGAACTGGAGGGGATTTTTACTTTTTTAGTTCGTCGAGTTGAAATCCTATACTTTAATGTATGTTGAACCTTCATAATTGGCATGAGAGCAATTCTTTGTTATACATGGAAATTTCTAACTACAAAATTTTCCATCTCTTTAGTTTCTGGTTGTCTGCTCATTAATCGATCAGATCACCTGTAATAATTCCAAATACAATTGCATGTAATGTTGACTTATATATTTAATCATCAATGATTATAACCTTATGATGTATTGAATATGACTACTGACTAGGATATGTAATATGTTTTCTAAGATTATACTATTGATTATACACAATTATATACATATTATATATAAATAACGTATATGTTATATAGCCGATCCACCTGCTATTTTTACCTTAGAGAACATTTGGCGCAATAACAAAGAGAAATTTTTTTAAAAGAGGAAAGAAAAGGAAGTTGGGGCTATAAAATCAACATTAAAAAATCCCGGAGGAGACAAAAAGGGGATTATGTCCCAATATACGAGTTCCATGTGTAAGTCATAATTGAATATACAGTATATCCGTTGTGCCTGTCTCTTTCAAAAAATAAAAAAAACAGTGACCTAGAAACTTTTTTCAGTATATTATATTAAAAGAAAACTGTATATTCCCCTCCCTCAGCATGGGGACTTTTTATACCGTATTTGTTCGAAAACTAGACATTAATGACAGGTAATCAAGAAACTCATACTTAAGCCATCTCCAATCTTTGTCTTAAATTTTCTCTTCCAAAACGGAGTAAAGTTATTTCAACAATTATTCTATTTTTTTACTCCAAAAAAAGATATTTTATTTTATATTCTTCTCTCTGTTTAATATTATATTATTATCTTTTATATAAATTTTATTTTCTTATTTCTATTTTACATATTCAATTTTAATGTATTTTTAATTTTAATATTTTTTCAATTTTAATATATTTTCAATTTTTACTTTTCAATTTTAGTAACATTTAATATTTTATATTCGCACCTTTCAATTTTAGCAACATCTAATATTTTATATTTGTACCATTCATTTTTTGAGATGATTATATATTTTGTACAACTATAATTTATAATAAAATTAACTTATAATTTTACATAAAAATAATAAATGCACGAAAATTAATTTATAAAAATTATACGCCAAAGTTAAGATGCAAAATTAATATTATAAAAATATTACATAAACATAATTAAGTATATATAAAGAGATAAATTAAAAGATTTAAATAATAAAATAAAATAAAATAATAAAGAATAGTAATGGAGAAGATAACTATTCATCCCTCATTTTGTAGCTTGGAGCCAAATTTCTCTAAAAAACTGACTGCATTAAGGCAAAATGCAGTTACGTTGGAGATGGCCTTATATCACTTTAAAATACAAATAGATTCCTCATCAAAATGTCCTTTTTGGCAAAACCAACAGTAGCAAAAAGAGAAAAGGGAATTACTCGCAAAAAGAAGTAAATGAGAAGTAATTTCTTAGTCAAACTGTATATGATTTCACATACTAGGGGTAAAAGATTCAATTCTTGTGAAAATGATTCCTCCCTTAGCTTCTCCTCTCTTCTACTCTGGCTTCTCATACGAAAAAGAAAATGAGCAGAAAAAGAGACGACAAAATATAAAGTTATCACTTCAAACTATAGCCACAAACTTTTAGACTGTGTTCTTTGAACGAAATCATTTATCGATCATGACAAAGACAAATAGTATATGTTTAATTCTGTAACTTCCGAATGTTTCAATTGTAATGCATATATACTTCTTACAAGCTAAAGAAAAATTAAATTTAAATTTAAGTAATATAGACACCTAAGAAATTTTTATATTATTAGGTCACCTTTATCTATTATAATATAAAATTTCTTTACGTATAAAATTTAAACTCAAAATTATAACATGTTACAGCAAGTAAAATTTATAAATTTAAATTTTGTGCACACCTTTTACGCCATAATGTAATTTACACTACCTGTGTATAAATTTAAATCCAGCATTTATTTCTCTCATATAAAAAGGGACTAGAAAGATTATACGCTGATCAGGAGTAGAAAGATTACACGTGGGCATAGGTGATCTTGTCAACAAATTACGTGCGAGATTGAAGAGACCAATTTCTTGAGTAATTTCACTCTCACTTCACTACTCTTCGGAACTGCAAGAAACCCCCACCCTCACAAGTGCTCCCACTGCCCAGCTTTCCGGCGAATGTATATATGTTCCTATATACAATGTGTACATGCATGCATACACACACACACACACAAGGGGAGGGGGGATACCCTTTTAGTATTAGACTTTGTTCTCGTCTTCTAGCAATGGAGATCTTGGATCCAATAATTTCCCCTTTTTTCCATCATAGTTGTTTCACAAAACCTACTCTAACGTGTTTTCTGTATTTATTTATTTTTACATTGCGCGTTTCACTCTAGCTTTCCTTTTAGTGTGTGGTTTCATAATTAGATTTTTCTAAATTTCTATGTGCAAAAGTGAGAGATAGAGAGAAAAACAAAAACTTTGACTAGCAGAAAAGATGGAAATTTTCCGGACGACTGGCGTTTTACAAAATATGTGATATTTGCATTTTTGCCACATGTACATGCAATTGGGTTTTGGAGCATCTATTTTTGGTCTATGAGAAATATTTTAATTATAGAGTTCCTATTTTTCGACTTCTTGACTCTGAATCAGGATTTTAATTTGTTATGAATGGGATAAATCTTAGAAACAGTTAATGATATGTTTATATAATTGGAACATTTTGTTTGAATTTGTATGAGTTTGTGTGATTACCTGGTTTCCAGATTTGAATTCATCTTAGTATACTTAATTATTAGTTTGAAGTATCAGCTTTTGAGTCTTTAATCTTTTTTTGTATTCCCAGATTAACATTCCTTGCTTCTGAAAGATGGTTGCCTTCGGGAAAAAGTTGAAAGAAGCACAAATTCAAGAATGGCAAGGGTACGTTTATCATTTGCGCCAAACCTTTTTCATCTTTCATGTGATGTTTCAAGGGTTAATTTTGTGTGTAATTCTATTTTTTGGGGGTTAAGTTTTCCATGGAACTACACAGAATATTAATTTAGTCGCCGATCGCAACTATCATCTCATTTATTATTGTATTCTTTTTATCCAGTGTTTTGCTTGCTATTGTACATAAATTCTATGCTGAAACAGGATCATGCACACTTGTAACAGAAATACCTAGGTAACTGTAAAATAGTTGAAAATGTTTCATTTGGAATCATTTTTGGGAAATGTAGTTGATACTTAAGTTTTTGCATCAATTTTGATAATATGGAATATTAGTATACCCCTGGGTGGCTTACCATTGTTATTGGTTACATTGACTCCTTTCAGATATTACATCAACTACAAGTTGATGAAGAAGAAAGTAAAGCAGTATGTGCAGCAGATTGAAGTTTCTGAACAGAGCCGCGAGTATGTTCTCAAGGACTTTTCAAGGGTTTTAGATAAGCAGGTATAAATGAAGCACACTAGTAAGGTTCTTGGATAAGGATTTTATCCCTACTAGCAGATTACTCTTTTTGTGTGTTATCAGTGAAGCACACTAGTAAAGTTCTTGGATGTGCAATCTGGAACCCTTTCATATGGTATCTATGATACATAGCCAGTGACGGATGATCTAATGACAGAACCTTCTATACTTTGGAACTTTGTTATTGGTGGCTCTTTGTGCCTGTATTTCACTCGAGGAACTTCATTATGCGTTGAAACTCATAAGAAAATATAACCTTTCAATGACATAAATCACATGTCAGCGCTCATCAATTTGTTTACAATGGCACTGCCAGAGTAGTCACTGATAATCAAGCAATGTAGTTGTCTCCTATTTTTGTGTCCCATTTATCTATTATTATCATATAATATTTTCGAGTAGTAGTTGTTTTAACTTAGATCAGTGTTCCGTATTTATGATGTCAGATTGAAAAGATTGTTTTGTTCCTGTTGGAACAACAAGGGAAACTGGCAAGTACGTTATCTATGCTTGGGCAAGAACATGATGTCCTGATACAGCAACAAGATGATTCAAAATTATCCCAACTACAACAGTCATATGTAGAAGTAGGCAGAGAACTGCTACGACTTCTCGTTTTTGTTGAAATGAATGCCATTGGTGTGCGCAAGATACTGAAAAAGTTTGACAAGAGATGTGAGCATAAGTTCACTAATTACTATGTCAAGACTCGAGCAAATCATCCTTATTCCCAGTTGAGACAAATATTTAAGCATGTGGTATGACAACTGAACACAACTTGTCTTTTCCTTTTATTTTTTCCTGGGCATCAGCTTTTTTAAAATAAAAAAAGAAGTTCTTTACTAGCACATTCTGTTTTCTCAAATTTTCGTTAAGGATGCAACTTTTAGGATAATATCTATTTCCAACAGTATAAACTGACGCAATATGTCTTTAGTCTTTAGCATGAAGTCAAGAACAAAACTCACAACCATACAAGTCACATGCAGGGCATTTCCGCTGTAGTTGGAACCATATCCCGCAATCTTGCGGATCTCCAAGACAACCGTGCGAGCTATGTTTCAATATATGATCAGCTTGCTCTTCCACTTCCGGTTTTCTCTCCTGTCCTTCTATGTATAGTATTTCTTAATGTTTTTGGTTATCCACTTTGGTTATGTAGCTTGTTGGCCATAGTGCACGGGAGCTTATGAAGAATTAAATAAGATAACAAGATAATTTATTGTACGCATTTATTATATTCAAAAGGATGAGGTTTACTTATATTCATGTCACTCAAAATCATGGTTGATACAACTAAATTTGGTTCTATAAAGTAAATCCCATGGAAAAAAAGTTACCAGAGATACTTCTTGTTATTTATTTCCTAGTGAGACCAATTATATGCCAGAATACAGCAATAAATCTACCTGGTGATATTTATGCCTGTGACTATTCTTCCCTGGTGCCGAGGGGCTATGGGAAACAACCTCTTTACCTTCACAAGGTAGGTGTTTGGCTGTGTACACACTATCCTCCCCAAACCTCACTTGTGAGATTGCACTGGGTTTGTTGTTGTTGTTTGTTGTGATATTTATGCCTCCAATAGTTTTTATTTTATGCTAATTGAATTTTTTAGGACAATTTGTAGAAAAGTCTAGGGATTATAGTGGAAACTTTTGACTTCTTGAGTTAAACTGACCTTATGTATTTTCTTTTATGGTGAAGCTAGAAATGCTTCATTCTCATGATGGAAATGTGAACTAAAGAAAATACCTGAAGCTTTCTGGTGTCAGAAAGTAAATTTTCTTGAGGAAGTTATTGAAACTGCAATTTTGAAATAGTACTGACTGCAAAAAGTACAATTTTTCGAAAGAAAACCTGAGATCGTGGCTTCTATAAGTAACATCTACCTTTGATTCCATTGTTCCTGATTTGGTTGGTAAACAGAACATATTTGTATGCTGTGCAGGACCCTATCATCGAAGCTATTAATCAAGCAGTGGATAGACTAACAAATTCAACTAATTTCCTTCACTATTTGGGAAAACATGCACTTATTTTACCACAAGATCTACCAACTCTTTCCGAGGATCACGCTGCCGCTGAGAGATATCACTTGGTGTCACTTCTGTTGAACTTGGCTAATGCATTCTTGTATATGGTTAACACATATATAATAGTCCCAACAGCAGATGACTACTCTTTGAGTCTTGGAGCTGCAGCAACTGTTTGTGGAGCTGTGATTGGATCTATGGCTGTTGCTCAGGTGTTCTCTTCAGTATATTTTAGTGCATGGTCAAATAAATCCTACATAAAGCCTCTTGTTTTCAGCAGCATTGTCCTTCTGATTGGGAATACCTTATATGCACTGGCGTATGATTTCAATTCGATATACATACTTCTAATCGGACGCCTATTTTGTGGGTAAGTTGTTGTAGTGATTACTCACTAGAGTGCTTCTTCCTTTCTGCTTCATTACTCACTAGTGACTTTATTCTAGTACTCTTTCAGTTGGAATCATCTAGTTATTGATGTGCTCCGTGCTTCATTTCCATTTCATCCATAATAATACCATTAATTAGTTCGATTACATTTTCAGGACCAGGACATCTTTACCATTAGATGTTTTTTTACTATTTCAGGCTTGGGTCAGCAAGGGCAGTTAATAGGCGCTATATCAGCGATTGTGTGCCTCTGCACCTGCGAATGAAGGCTTCCGCTGGTTTTGTAAGTGCAAGTGCACTTGGAATGGCATGTGGTCCGGCTGTTGCCTGCTTGCTTCAAACTAATTTTAAGTTCGTGAAAATCACTTTTAACCAAGACACTTTACCAGGATGGATAATGGCTCTTGCATGGTTTCTTTACCTATTATGCTTGTGGATTTCCTTTAGAGAACCTCAAAAAGAGGAAATGGTGAATGTTTTGCCACAAAAAGCCAATAGCGGTATGTCATCTAGACTAACATTTCAGTATTGAATAATCATCTTTTTTTTTGGGTTTGTTAACCTGATTGGTTATTCACCTTTTGAGAACCTTGTGGGAGTTTCTGAACCAGGCCTCCTAATTTCCTTGTCATAGAAAACTACAAGTTTCTTGTAAGATATCTAGTCTCATCTAGTCCCTATTTGTATGCATAGACAAGTTTAATGAACAATCTGTTTGAGTTATTTTTCAACTGTGGCAGTTATTCATTTATATGATACACGTTCTTTCTTTGCTTAATGTGTTTCCTCTACAAAACATCTTTTAACTCCACTAGTACTATAGAGAAACCTTTCTTCAGAAGTCACAAGAGTGTCATTTCATGTTGAGATCTTATCTGTGATAATATATAGTAGTATACAAAAGTGCATTTGCTACACTCAATACTTTGGGACCTAAATCATAGAGCAAAACAGATTTTTATACGGTCTTCTTTGTCATGCACCTCATTTAGCAGAATGCCTGTTTCCACCTGTTAATAAAGTAACACTAGATATGTCATGATTTCATGGACGGCATGTCCTACTTTATGTTCACTTGGAACCTGATAACGTTCTTATTCAGTTCTTTAGCTTCCAGTAATGACTAGGACCTTTTGTTTACTGTTTGAAAATTTAGGATGCTATGTAGATCTGGTACTTACATTGGTCAAATAAAACAGATAAATGCCAAATTGTTGGGGTAACTATGTGATCACGTTGAATAGTTTGTCTTACCCCATATTTGTGGCAGAACGAAGGCATAGTATATTTTGCAACTCCTTGCTAACCTTTTATAGTTAGAATTCCACCTGAAACATGCTATTGTTTTGAGTCTCAGGGCAGGTTGAAAATGGTTTAGTGCAGAATAGTATTTCCCAGCCACTTCTTTTAAGTGCAGAGGAGAAACAACAAGATGAAGATGAAGACCAAGATTGCGATAATAGTGAAGAATCTGCAGAGGAGATCCAAAAACCTGTTACTTCCATTGTCTCTGCGTATAAGCTGCTTACCCCCTCAGTGAAGGTTTGGGTTTTATTGTGATTTCATCAAGTTTGATTTGGTATCTTTTGCTAACAGCTTAACAAAATCTCCATAAGAAAATTTTATGGAAGACAGATAGTCTGTTGACATCTGATGAAAATCTTCTGTACAAGCCATAATGATGTCAGTTTTTGGTGTCATAGTGAACCATTTTATCGTACAGATTGTAACCATGAATTTCTTAGTACATGGAATCATTAGGTTCAGATGAACCGAAAGTTCGATGCTATTGTATAAGGAACTGTTGAAGTTAGAATAAATTGTCAATCTAAATTGGTTGTATCCATCACATTCTATAGACAGCCTTGTAAAAATCATTCTCATAGGACATACCCAAAGTGGTAACCTTGGGAACAGAATGGTGTCTGTCATCTTTCTGAGGGTTGTGCAGACTGAAATTGCATATTTGTCTCTTTCTTGGTCTTTTTAACAGGAACAGAGAACTGTTTATGTAGTCATGATTTTCTGCACAGGTTCAACTGCTTGTATACTTTATGCTGAAGTATGCAATGGAGATTTTAGTTGCTGAATCAAGTGTTGTCACCACGTACTACTTCATATGGTCAACAAGCAATGTGGCCATTTTTCTTGCATGTCTTGGGCTGACTGTCCTTCCAGTTAACATTCTTGTTGGAAGCTATCTCAGCAACATTTTTGAGGAGAGGTAAACATATATACAAGGTTTCCTTTCTGCAGTTTCCTGACATTTTCGTCAATAATATATGCGTTAACAGGGACAGAATGGGAAGAGGTAAAAAAAGAAAGTAAATCAGGGAACGAAACTTAATGTATCGCATTCTTCTCCATTGTACTATTGGTTTATATTAACTACTATTCCTCCAGGAAAACAAATTATTGCCTTCGCACTTTTCCTTTATCTAAGTCCAATGATTCTATAGTACTATGGGAATTGGGATAGCAGGCTATTAAGTACACTTTTATATTCAGATTATAATCTGTTAAATTTTATATTATCCATCATCAGCAGCTAGTTTTCTGTAATATCCCAACAAACTACTAATATTTAAACTCTATTTTGCTTTGTCTAAGAAGAGCATCTGTATTTTAAGTGATACTTTATGGACCATGTTAAGCTTGTCTATTTTCTCTTGCTGATACTAAGTTTAAGTGATTTCCTACAGGCAAGTCTTGCTAGCATCAGAAATCTTGGTATGCTTGGGAATAGTACTGAGTTTCCAAGTCATAATCCCTTACTCTGTACCACAATATGTCTGTTCAGCTCTAATCACATTTGTAGCTGCTGAAGTACTCGAAGGTAAACCGTGACAACACTAATGACTTCAACAACATAAACTCTAATCCTGGCTAACAAAAAGGCCTTTGTTTCTTTAAACATGCAGGTGTTAACCTTAACCTTCTATCTCGAGTCATGTCTTCGAGGCTTTCTAAAGGAACGTATAATGGTGGACTACTTTCAACAGAAGCCGGAACCTTAGCTCGGGTATTTGCAGATAGCACAATAACCTTGGCAGGATACTGGGGAATGAGTAGGCTTTTGAATGTGACACTGCTACCTTCACTCTTTATCTGCATCTTCTCCATCATAGCCACCTGCTTCACTTACAATTCTCTCTATTGATCATCATATGAAACCTTTCTCTAGCTCTTGTACATAGTTACTACATGTAAGAGAACTATCTAACTTGAAACAACCAATATAAAGTTATAGTATGAATTTCGAAGTTTATCGTTTTTAGTAGCTCTTAATTTCCATTCAATCAATTTCGGGTGATATAAATAGTATCTTATCAGTTCAAGTCCCATAAAACTTGTCATCTTTTTGCGCTTTTTGGTCTTAAAACACCATGAACTGCAATGTTTTAAGCAATAACCTGCAATCAAGTAAAATGACTCAAAAAAGAAGGAATAATTGGTATAATTTTGATTATACTTGGTTGGCTCATGGGGCAGGAGAACCATAGAACTGCAATTTGATTAGTTTTGTTTTTTTTCCATGAATAGTTTTTAAAGGTGTTATATTATGCTAGTAACATTAAAAACAGATTTTACTTCCATTGTTAATAATAACTAGTATCAATGGCACGAGCACGTGATAGTTTAAAATATTTATTTATACGAATGAATAATAAAATTTAATTAATAAATTTTTTTATGTATAATACTACAACAATCATCTAAATACCGAAAAAATATTATTACATTAGTATAATACATGAATTTAAAATAAAAGGACATCATTAAAACTTACACAAATGATCAATTTTGTCATGGTAGTTAGATAATTATGTATTATAGTTTAAAAGTATTTAATGTAATGGTATCTTAACGAACACTTCGTTGTGGATAATTTGGGTATGTTTCCTCCTAATGTTTTGGTTGCTCTGCCTTAATCAGAACTCTTGTTGTCGATCTTGATATCCCTCTTGAAAGTGCAACATACAATTGTTCGTGCAAGAAAATATATTACGATAAATATAGTCAAATATTTAGGATGTTTGTCCTTGTGCTTTATTTATTATATTTACAAAATATAAACATACTAAAAATTATTTTCACACAAATTTAAAAGGATATTCCTTAGTTTCAGAAGACGAAAGTTGAATTCAGGAATAAGAATATACTTAGAAGCACATTGATCAGTATCATAGTATTTATATGTATGACGTTATTGTCAAAACTTCTATACGCCACATAAGCTATTCAACGTATTTAAGTTTTTCAGTAGCATGGCGGGCATATTTTTCTTCAAAATGAACCTATATACAATGGAAGATCAACTTAGTCTATTATATATACGGTGACACTAACATGCAAAAGAAATAATAAACTTAACAACAAACATTTATTGTAGAAGACCATTTGGTATTTAAAGTATTTAAGTATTCTTCTTAGTTAATAATTGGTATCATTTTCTGCTGAGTCAAAGATAGAAAAGTCTTTTGTTTTTACATAAGATTTTGCAATCAATTTTTAATTTAGTTGATCAACATATTCATTTCTGCTATGTAAGATATCTTTTTAATTCTATCATGCGATTTGCACAAATTGCGTTTTAATCTAATAATAGAAATATTTCTATGATTAAATACACTACTATTACCATTGGGATTGATAACCAAGTATTCAGGAAGAATCAAATCATCTTTTATTGGATGCTCTTATTCGTTTCCGACACGAAGCAAGAAAACAATGAATACTAGATCTATTCTTACTTTATATTCCTTGTCAGTTAAATCTTTTTCATTTGATGCCAAAAGTATAACTTTAGCAAGCTACCTTTTACAATCGTTGTTTTTATCGATTTTGGAACTACTGGTAGTACTTGACATAAATTACCTCCCAGACCATTTCATCCATATTATCAATTTTGCTTTTCTTATAAATTTAGCACCATTGATGGTTATTTAAGTTGTTTGAAGAGGTATATCAAATCTAAAGTGGGTAGCCTCACAATAAAATTATCGGTGGTACACCACTTGCTATTATTACTAACAGTGTCATGCCTCGTGATATGATATTTGCAAGTAATGCATGACATATAAATATTATTTCGATTCCGCTAGAGGCATCTACAAAGAATAATCCCGTTATAGCTGAGTCGACTCTTTATAATATAGTCTTGAAAGCTTGTTCTTCTTTTGGATTTAGCTTTGATTGTGCTTCCTCAGACACTTGTATAGCATTTTGGTTATCAATAATATATTAACCTTTTTACTTTTATTCTAACATTCTTTTTATGGAATAAATTTATGTACCCTATGATTAATTTTTTTTATCTTGAACAAAATTTTTACTCATATGATGAATTTAAAAAATAATTGAATTGGATTCTCTTTCTAAATAATTAATTAAATGATTTGATTTTAACATAAAAATAATTTATTCTATGTTGATTCAGATCTTAATATTAGTTCATCTCTTGTTTAATATTTTAATCTTAATTATAATTTTATCCACCATAAATTTTATTTCCAAAGAGTAAAAGATATAATTATTAGTGGTATTGACTATTACCAACTATTTTTTTCTCTTTCTCACACATTTATATTCTCAAAATATTTTCTTAGTTGTAGTTTAATAATTGGATATTTTTTAATATTACACGAAAAATTAATTAAATATATTATTTGAGTAGGAAAATAGTCCAAATATAATATAAAAATATATTATCACGGGGGGTATTTTTTTTTTCTTCTCAATTTTAACTATTTATGCAGTCCACTTAGTATTACTTTTTTTTTTGTTGGTAGTGGACATTATGGAGTGGTAATGTATTGCCAATATAGAGGATTCTGATGAAATTGATTGTAACGACCCGGCCGGTCGTTTTGAGAGTTGTAGCCTTGTTTCCTCATTTACTGCTCATCCCTTGCTTAATTGTTGTTATGTGACTTGTCGGGGGTCGTTGGTTTGGGTCCGGAGAGGTTTCGGAATGAATTGAGACACTTAGTTTGAAGGTTGGAAGCTTAAGTTGAAATGGTTAACCGGATGTTGATTGTGTGTAAATGGCTCCGGAATGGAGTTTTGATGGTTCCGTTAGCTCCGTTGGGTGATTTTTGGACTTAGGAGTGTGTACGGATTGTGATTTGGAGGTCCGTAGTTGAATTAGGCTTGAAATGGCGAAAGTTGAAAATTTTTGGAAGTTCGACCGAGAGAGGACTTCGTGGTTTTCGGGCTCGGATTGTGGTTCTGGGAGTTGGAGTAGGTCCGTGGTGTCATTTGTGACTTGTGTGCAAAATTTGAGGTCAACCAGACGTGATTTAATAGGTTTCGGCATCAAATGTGGAAATTAGAAGTTCAAGAGTTCATTAGGCTTGAATCGATGCATGATTCATGATTTTAGCGTTGTGTGATGTGATTTGAAGGCTCGAATAGGTTCGAATCGTGTTTTAGGACTTGTTGGTATGTTGGGTTGAGGTCCCGGGGGCCTCGGGTGGAGTTCGGATGATTATCGGATCAAGTTTGGAGTTAAAAGGGGTGTTATAGCTGGAGTCTTCTGGTGCAATCACACCTTTTGGTCGCAGGTGCGAGCTGGGAAGCGCAAGTTCAACCTAGAGAGAATTGGCCAGTGGTCGCAGATGCGAAGAGCAGGTTGCAGAAGCGGAGTCGCTCCTGCGGAAAGGTGGTCGCAGAAGTAGAGAATGAGATAGGCTGAAGGGGTTAGGTGTTTCCGCAGAAGCAGACGTGTGAGCGCAAAAGTGCTTCCGAAGGTGCGGATTTTGGTGCAAAGGTGCGGACTCTGGGAGCTTAAGTGAGCTCCGCAGATGCGGAGGTTTCACCACAGGTGCGGTCCCGCAAAAGCGGAATTTTTGACCGCAGATGCAAAATCACTGGGGCAGTATTTAAATTTGAGGTTTTCGAGATTTTCATCATTTTGGACATTTCAAGCTCGAACTTAGGCGATTTTTGAAAGGATTTTCAAGGGGTTTCTTGAGTTAAGTCACTTATGGTTAAATTTATTCAATAATTATATTTCCCCATTGAATTTCCTACCTAGATTGTGTGATTTTGAGGTGTAATTTTGGGAGTTTGAGGCTAGGGATTTGGAGAGTTTAAATTGGGGATTTGGGTGTCGATTTGGTGTTGGATTTTGGTAAATTTGGTGGTTGAACTCGTGGTTTAATGGGCTTCCGGATTTTGTGACTTTTATTGGATTCCGAGACGTGGGCCCGAGGGCCGACTTTTGGGTTGGCTTTTTGACTTTTGATTAATGACTTAGTATTTTCTTATGGAATTGATTCCTTTAGCTCGTGTTGATTGTATCGAACTATTTGTGGCTAGATTCGAGGCATTTAGAGGCCGTTTCGCGAGGCAAGGGCGTGTTGGAGTAGGGATTTGCACGGTTTGAGGAGGCAAGGGCGTGTTGGAGTAGGGATTTGCGCAGTTTGAGGTAAGTAACACTTCTATACTTGTCTCTTAGGGTATGAAATCCCGAATTATGTGTTATGTGACAGGTGTCCAGGTGAAGCACATGCTAGGTGACGGCCATCTGAGTGTGCACCGTAAGAATTGTGACTTGATCGATTCCATGAAATTACATAGTTGATTTATCTTGTCGTTATTCGTATTTTTATCATGTGTTAAATAAATTGAGCTGCCACTCATGTTAGGATTCATGCTTAGGCTATGTTTTGGTACTGTAGGGACCTGCTGAGGTCGTGTTATACGTTAAGTTATTTGCTAAACTGTCATTTTGTACTCTGTCACAGGTTTTACTGCATATTCTATCTCGGTCTCTGTTGTCCTTTATTGATACATTATATCTTCATTGTTTGGGTTGATTATCACGATTCTTGAGAGCCCGAGAAACTGGAGAGATTGATGACTGAATGAGGCCGAGGGCTTGATTGTGAGGACATTTATCGGAGCGGGCTGCACGCCGCAACATGTTATTTTGATCATGCCATGATTGACTTATTATAGTGCTTGGGCTAGAAATGCCCCTCCGGAGTCTTCACATCCACAGTGAGCGCAGGTATCCACTAAGTGCGAATACGAGTGCCGAGCGACTGGAAGGATTGAGTAACTGTGAGGAATGAGTGACTGTGAGGTTGGAGTGAATGGGTGGACTGAGTGACTGTTACTCTGAGAGTATGCACCTGATTTCATTATTGTTGTACTTTAGCTGGCATATATAACTGTCATGTAGTTACTAAGATGAACTATATCCCTTTTCAATTGAACTTGACATGATTTAACTGTTTTGACTTTTAACTGTTGAACTTGAGAGCCTGTCTACCTTCATGTACTGTATTTCTGTAATTGAACTGCACCCGTGAAGGTCGTCAGTACTTTCAGTCAAATAGTTAGTCTTGTTACTTACTGAGTTGGTTATACTCACGCTACACCCTGCACTTCGTGTGTAGATCAGGTGTTTCCGGACACGGTGGGTGCTGATTATCTGAGCAGCTTAGTCATTCGGAGATTTCGAGGTAGCTGCCCAGCGTCCGCACCTTGACTCTCCCTCCCTATCTTTCAACTTTATGTATTTAGTTTCAGCTTTTCATAGACAATATTTTCAGACTTGTGTTGTATAGACGCTCATATACTTAGTGACACCCTGGTT
This sequence comes from Nicotiana obtusifolia, assembly GCA_002018475.1. Classification (NCBI taxonomy): domain Eukaryota; kingdom Viridiplantae; phylum Streptophyta; class Magnoliopsida; order Solanales; family Solanaceae; genus Nicotiana; species Nicotiana obtusifolia. The sequence goes on along the minus strand of MCJB01040118.1, from coordinate 181,422 downwards.
TTGGGAATTTTCGAGTTGAGTTTTGACCTTTTATCTAGTTTATGAAAGCTTTAATTATTCAATCTTATTTTAGTTCATCTTTTATCTAAAAGTGTTGGAATTTATTGAGTTGTCGGCTTGCCTAGTACCATGTTAGGTGCCATCATGTCAGGCTAGGTTTGGGTCATGAGAAGATTTAGTAGAGTCTTGCGGATCGGTACGACGTCTGTACTTATCTTCGAGAGGCTGCCGAACCCTTAGGAAAACTTCACATTCTTATATTTTGGTCGTGCAGATTTCTTGATTTCGAGAACTAAACTTTTGTTATTCTATTTTCTCGCAGATGGTGAGGACACGTGCTATCGGACAGGACGGACAGCCACCAGTACCACCAGCTAGGGCCACGAGGGGCCGAGGTCACGGTAGGGGCCGCGGTAGGGGCAGAGGTGCAACTCGTAACACAGCTAGAGTAGCACCTGCAGATCCACCAGTTGCTCCAGCTCCGGAGCAGGTATCGGATATGGTTGAGCCAGTGGGGCCAGCTCAGGCACCAGTTGTACCCATTGTGATTTTAGGCCTTCAAGAGGCTTCGGCTCAGATTTTGACTGTGTGCATTAACCTTGCTCAGGCGGTTTCTGTTCAGACTGCTCTAGCCATTTCTCAGGACGGGGGAGGTACCCAGACTCCTGCCTCCCGTACTCCGGAGCAGGTGATACAAGGAATTCTGACACCGGGGGTGTTACCAGCCCAGCCGATTGTATCTGCTCAGGCCCTGTGGTCCTCGTTATGACTGATGATGAGTAGAGGAGACTAGAGAGGTTCGAGAGGCTCCAGCCTCCATCCTTCAATGGGGCAAAGTCTAAGATGCCCAGGACTTCTTGGATAGGTGCCAGCGGATTCTTCGTACGACGGGTATTCTGGAGACCAGTGGGGTCTCGTTCACTACTTTTCAGTTCACTGGGGCTGCAGATGGTGGGAGGGCTATGAGAGGCGCAGGCCAGTCGGTGCAGAACCACTTACATGGCATGAGTTTTCCATTATCTTCTTGGAGAAGTACGTGCCACAGACTCGCAGGGAGGAGCTGCGCGGACAGTTTGAGCAGCTATGTCAGGATGACATATCTGTGACCCAGTACGAGATGAGGTTTTCAGAATTGGCTCGTCACGCAATTTGGTTGGTTCCCACTGACAGGGAGAGGATTAAGAGGTTCATTGATGGCCTCCATTATCAGTACCACTTTGTTATGATTCAGAAGAGTGTATCAGGTGCTACATTCGATGAGGTGGTCAACATTGCTCGGCGACTAGAGATGGTTCGCAGTCACGAGCGTGAGGAGAGAGAGGCCAAGAGGTCTCGTAGTTCAGGTGGTTTCAATGGTGTTCCTTCTGGGAGATAGTCTTATCACAGCAAGGGTCGTCCTTATAGGCCAGCTCAGATGTCTCGTCCAGTTCATCGTGGGGGATCATCTAGCCATGGTTCCTACAGTTCTAGACTGGGTCAGTCATCTCTCAATTCTCTTCCGACTCAGAGTTTATCTCGTGCTCCATCGGGTAAGGTTTATCTATGCCAAGTCCTTCCAGCAGTTACTCTGGCACTTGGGGCCCAATTCATATACAACTATATTCGGCTACTTAAAATTCCCCGTTGTTCAATTCACTCTTTTAGGAATTTTAGCAAATACCTTGTGAGCATCAATTTTGCTTCTCTTATTTCAACAATGATGGAGCAAGGTGGCCCTCCCAAATTTAAATGAAGTAGAGGGAATTATAGTTTACTACTTCAAATACAACTTCACAACCAATTTTTTTTTGCACCCATTTTCGTGCACACTAAAGTCACCTACTATAACAACAAAACATGTTAAAGAGACCTAGGGGATTGGGAGTTGTTGGAGATGGATGACTAGAATTACAAAATACAAGGAAAAGGATAACAAGAAGAGCATACCTTTGAGTCTTGAGATGAAGGTGAGCAACAAAAATTTGAGAATTTGAGAGAGAAGGAGAGAGAGCAGCGGGGAGAGAAAAGAGAAGAGAGAAGAACA
>MCJB01040118.1:164299-177598 GCA_002018475.1 Nicotiana obtusifolia | reverse complement strand
GGGTCTTTTATGTAGTTCGATATGCCCATAATGCGTCGTCAAGCTTTCCGGCCCAGTCTTTCCTATTTTCACTTACCGTTTTCTCCCGAATCTGCTTCACCTCTCTGTTTGACACTTCCACTTGACCATTCGTGTGGGGATGATAGGCTGTGGTAACCTTGTGCTTAACTCCATACTTTGCTAGAACATTATTCAACAATTTGTTATAGAAGTGAGTTTCTCCCTCACTTATCAGTACCCTTGGAGTCCCAAAGCGTGTGAAGATGTGCTTCTTTATAAGTTTACCACTACCTTTGCGTCATTAGTAGGAAGAGAAATAGCCTCCACCCACTTAGACACATAGTCGACCGCCACCAAGATGCACCTGTGACCATTAGAGTATGGAAACGGTCTCATGAAATCAATCCCCCAAACATCAAAGAGCTCTAGTGCCAGAATATTTTGCAAAGGCATCTCGTGCTTTTTCGTTATTGTTCTGGTTATTTGGCACCTATCACACTTTTTAACAAAGGCGTGTGCATCCTTAGACAATTTTGGCCAATAGAAACCCGATTGGAGCACTTTTTGGGTGGTTCTATCCCCACTGTGATGACCTCCATATGGAGAAGCATAATAGTCATGCAATATTGCATTCATCTCCTCCTCAGGGACACACCTTCGTACCAATTGATCTGCGTACTGCTTATATAGGAATGACTCATCCCACATGTAGAGCCTTATATCATGTAGAAACCTTCTTATATTATCGGGTGTCAATTCTGGTGGTGTCACCCCACTATAATAAAATTCACGTAATCTTCATACCACGGGGCTTCACTCGAGGTGATTGCCAATAACTTCTCATCTGGAAATGTTTATTTGATCGACTCCTCCCCCTCCTCCAGCTACATGGTTTCGATTTTTTTATCTAGATAAGTGATCAGCCACTTGATTCTCTGTTCCTTTTCGATCTCGGATCTCCAAGTCAAATTCTTGTAAGAGGAGGACCCATCGAATTAGCCTTGGCTTGGCGTCTCTCTTTTCAAACAAGTACCTTATAGCTGATTGATCTGTGTAGACGATGACTTTGGTTCCCACTAGATAAGATCTGAACTTGTCAAACGCCTACACCACTGCAAGTAACTCTTTTTCAGTAACAATGTAGTTCATCTGGGCTGGATTCAGAGTTTTGCTCGCATAATAAATGGAGTAAAATTTTTTATCTCTCCTTTGCCCTAAAACAACTTCGGTTGCTATACTTACATCGCACATCAACTCAAATGGATGGCGCAATTCGGGGCAATGATAATTGGTGTATCAAGGTATTTTCAAAGATTGACTTGAGATCGGGCTACCATCAATTGAGGATTAGGGCATCCGATGTCCCCAAGACAGCTTTTTGCACTCGGTACGGGCATTATGAGTTCTTGGTCATGTCATTCGGGTTGACAAATCCCCCAGCAGCTTTTATGGATTTGATGAACCGAGTGTTCAGACCTTATTTGGACTCGTTCGTGATAGTCTTCATTGATGACATTCTGATATATTCCCGCAGCCAGGAGGAGCATGAGCAGCATCTCAGAGTGGTTCTTCAGACTCTGAAGGATAGTCAGTTATATGCTAAGTTCTCGAAGTGTGAGTTCTGGTTGAGTTCGGTTGCATTTCTAGGTCATGTCGTATCAGCAGAGGGTATTCAGGTTGATCCGAAGAAGATTGAGGCAGTCAAGAACTGGCCTAGACCTGAATTAACTACAGATATTCGGAGTTTCTTGGGATTGGCAGGCTACTATCGTCGGTTCGTGGAGGGGTTTTCGTCTATTGCAGCCCCGATGACCAGGTTGACCCAGAAGGGTGCCCAGTTCAGGTGGTCAGATGAGTGTGAGGCAAGCTTTCAGAAGCTCAAGACAGCTCTGACCACGGCACCAGTGTTAGTTTTGCCCACAGGCTCAAGGCCTTACACAGTTTATTGTGATGCTTCCCGTATTGGGCTTGGTGCAGTGTTGATGCAGGAGGGCAAGGTCATTGCCTATGCTTCGAGGCAGTTGAAGATTCATGAGAAGAACTATCCGGTGCATGATTTAGAATTGGCAGCCATTGTTCACGCATTGAAGATTTGGAGGCACTATCTGTATGGCGTGGCGTGTGAGGTGTTCACGGATCATAAGAGTCTTCAGTATTTGTTCAAGCAAAAGGAGTTGAATTTGAGGCAGAGAAGGTGGTTGGAGTTGTTGAAGGATTATGATGTCACTATCTTATATCACTCGGGAAAGGCCAATGTGGTGGCCGATGCCTTGAGTAGAAAGCTGGCCAGTATGGGCAGTCTTGCTTATATTCTGGTCGGCGAGAGGCCGCTTGCTTTGGATGTTCAGGCCTTGGCCAATCGGTTTGTGAGGTTGGATATTTCTGAGCCTAGTCGGGTATTGGCTTGCACGGTCGCTCATTCTTCGTTGTTGGAGCGTATCCGTGATCGACAGTTTGATGATCCCCATTAGTGTGTCCTTAGAGACACGGTGCAGCATGGAGGTGCCAAGCAGGTTACCTTAGGTGATGATGGAGTTTTGAGATTGCAGGGTCGAGTTTGTGTGCCTAATGTGGAGGGGCTTCAGGAGTTGATTTTAGAGAAGGCCCATAGCTCCAGGTATTCTATTCATCCGGGAGCCGCGAAGATGTATCAGGATTTGCGACAGCACTATTGGTGGCGAAAAATGAAGAAGGATATAGTTGTACATGTGGCTCGGTGTTCGAATTGCCAGCAGGTTAAGTGTGAGCATCAGAGGCCTGGTGGACTGTTTCAGAGGATTGAGCTCCCCGAGTGGAAGTGGGAGCGGATCACTATGGATTTCGTTGTCGGACTTCCACAGACTCGGAAGAAGTTCGACGCAGTTTGGGTCATTGTTGACAGGCTGACCAAATCAGCGCATTTCATTCCTGTGGCAGTCTCATATTCATCCGAGAGGTTAGCTGAGATTTATATCCGGGAGATTGTTCGCCTTCATGGTGTGCCCGTATCTATCATTTCGGACCGGGATACGTAGTTTACCTCGCGTTTCTGGAGGGCAGTTCAGCGAGAGTTGGTCACCCAGGTTGAGTTGAGTACGACATTTCATCCTCAGACGGACAGACAGTCTGAGCGGACTATTCAGATATTGGAGGATATGCTCCGAGCTTGTGTTATTGACTTTGGAGGTTCGTGGGATCAGTTTTTGCCTTTAGTAGAGTTTGCCTACAACAACAGCTGCCAGTCGAGTATCCAGATGGCTCCTTATGAGGCTTTATATGGTAGGCGGTGTCGATATCCGGTTGGATGGTTTGAGCCGGGAGAGGCTCGGTTGTTAGGTACAGATCTGGTTTAGGAGGCCTTGGACAAGGTCGGGATCATTCAAGATAGGCTTCGTACAGCTCAGTCCAGGCAAAAGAGCTATGCAGATCGCAAGGTACGAGATGTGGCTTTTATGGTTAGTGAGCGGGTATTGCTCCGAGTGTCGCCTATGAAGGGTGTGATGAGATTTGGGAAGAAGGGCAAGCTTAGACCTAGGTTCATTGGTCCGTTTGAGATTCTTGATCGAGTGGGAGAGGTGGCTTATAGACTTGCATTGCCGCCGAGCTTATCAGCCGTGCATCCAGTTTTTTATGTGTCCATGCTCCGGAAATATTACGGCGATCCATCTCACGTGTTAGATTTCAGCACTGTCCAGTTGGACAAGGACTTGTCTTATGAGGAGGAGCTGGTAGCTATTCTAGACCGGCAGGTTCGTCAGTTGAGGTCGAAGAGTTTTCCTTCTGTTCGTGTTCAGTGGAGAGGTCAGCCTCCTGAGGCATCGACCTGGGAGTCCGAGTTCGATATGCGGAGCCGTTATCCACATCTTTTCCCCGACTCAGGTACACTTTCTAACTCGTTCGAGGACGAACGCTTTTTTAAGTGGGGGAGAATGTAATAACCAAAATATTTTATATACTTAATTAATTTTAAAATTTAGAGAATTAATTTTATTTATAATTATTGGGTCAAATACTAAGCAATTGGAATGAGATTTATTATAATAAATATAAAATAGTGTACTAGTTAATTTACTAGTGGGCCAATTCATATTATATAGGAATAGTTGGATAATTCTGGGCTCTAGCCAATAAAAGAAAGGAATTGGGCCCAGCCACCCCAAATTTGCTGCCCACGTTTTAGAGAACATTAGAGCAGTGGAGAAAGAGAGCATTACCCCAAATTGCTGCCCGCGTTTTAGAGAACATTAGAGCAGTGGAGAAAGAGAGCATTATTCCAAATTGCTGCTCACGTACTTGGTTCACAAACACATAAATAAAAATAGCTAAAGGGCATTGGGTGGTTGAAGCACATCAGAGTTGCTATTGTGAAGGTTCTTCATAGCTTTATAAGGTTAGCAGGTACAGATGCTACTTTATATGTACTTTTAATTAAATGTTGGGAAGTAATTGTGAAGAAATATAGTGTAGAAGTTAATTAATATGCCATAATTGAAAGTAATCATTAGGTGATGATTATATTGTAATAGTTATATAATAATTACGGGATTAAGGATATGTTCGTTGTGTAGTTTTTTAGGAAAAGGGTTTAGTGACTTCTACTACCACAAAGTCCCGATTTTTACTGTACTAAATTAGAATTCCAGTGATTAAGTAATGATTAGCCAATAACTTTGTATATAAAGCAATGCTCATTCAATGATTAGAATTATTTACAATGAGGTTGGATGGATTAAGGCATTTTAATGCATTCTGCAGTTGCACTTCTGCGTCATTCACGTCTGCGTTTGATAATTGGTACAGATTTTTAGTAACTTGATCGGGGTTGTGACGACCCAAAGGGTGATCACATTGTTTTTAGATTGAATTCAGTAGGTATAAAGTCAATTGCTAAATAGATTAGTTGAATAAGGATTTGTTAAGAATTAAAGGGTCCAGTATCGGAATGGGTTATCACATTTTGTGAGTTTTGCATGATCCCGAGAAGTGGGCCCCACAGGCAATTTTTGAGTTAAATTCCGGATTTTAATCCGAAAAATTTGTAAATTCATATGGAATTAATTTCTACTATTCGTATTGAGTGTAGTAAATTATTTGTGACTAGATTTGAAGCCTTCGGACATAGAGTTTCAAGGCGAAGGTTTGATGGAATCTTGAATTTGGTTGCAAAGCGAGGTAAGTATCCGGTCTAACCTTAGCTTGAGGGATTAGGAGTTAAGTCCTATTTGTTAATTACTTCTTGTTGAGTACGACGTATAGTCATGGTGACGAGTATCTATACGTTGGTGTCGAGCATGACTGTGAGTCTTAAATGGGTAGTTGTTGTGTTCTTAAATGATATTACGAAAGCCTTAATTGATGATTCTCGATGTTGAGCAAGAACTCAGTTTATTTATCGTGGACTTTAATTATAATTGAATATTGGCATTAGTTGAGCTGAGTAGAAGTTGAGTTAAGATGGGTTATAGCTGATTCTCCCTTGCCGGGATGTTTGCTTTAATATTATTGTTCCCTTTTGCTTTGATATTATTGTTCCCTTGCTGGGAAGTTATTATATTGCTTTTGTTCCCTTGCCTGGATTTCTTGTGATTTTTGTGATGACTTGTAAATGGGAGCGGGTGGTACGCCTACCACAAGATATAATGAAAGGGGGGCGGGTGGTACGCCTACCACAAGAATGAGAAATGGGATCGGGTTGCACGCCTGCAACAAGATGAAACTGAAAATGAAAGTTACCTGTATTTCTCTTTATTCGTGTTAGAAGTTAAATTGTAGTTTCCTTATTTTTCTTTGATGATCTGATTTATATGCTACCCCGAAGCATGTTTGCCTTCCCCAGTTTTAATTGTTTAATTAGTTCTATCCTTCCGCTGTAGATGTGTGTGTGTGTGTATATATATATATATATATATATATATATATATATATATATGCACAGGCCTATCTGGAGTATGATTCTAGCCTCGTCACTACCTCGCCGGGGTTAGGCCAGGCACTTACCAGCACATGGGGTCGGTTGTGCTGATACTACACTCTGCACTCTTTTTTGCAGATCCCAGCGCTGCAGATTTCAGACCGTAGGGAGCTTCCAGCTTCTTGCTTATCAGGCGACTCGAGGTAGTCCTGCAGGCATCCGCAGGCCTTGGTGTCTCCCCCTATCTGTTCTACCTGTTTCTTTTATGTAGTCCCAGAGACAGTACTTTGTTATTTCTTTCAGACCCTTATTTGTAGTACTCTTAGACAGTCTGTGAAACTGTGACACCAAATCTTGGGTAGTTCGTTAAGGAATTTTATTAGCGGTATTTTAAAGTCTGAAATTTTATTATTCCGCTCGTTAAGTTATGATGTTTATTAGTTGTTGGTTTTAAGTTGAAATGAATTTAAAAATGGAAACAAGATAAATAATTCGGTTGATTTGATTGGCTTGCCTAGCTTTCACTAGTAGGCGCCATCACGACTCCCGAGGGTGAGAAATCCGGATCGTGACAGAACACTTCTACAAATCTTTCAGCCATGTCAGTAAAAATAGCCATCATACACCTTTGAAAAGTCGCAGGTGTATTACGAAGACCAAAGGGCATTCTCTTAAACGCATACGTGCCATAGGGACATGTAAATGTAGTTTTCTCTTGGTCCTCTAGGGCTATAGCAATCTAATTGTACCCCGAATATCCATCTCGGGAACAGTAGTATTTCTGTCCAGCTAATCTATCAAGCATTTAATCAATAAAGGGGAGGGAAAAGTGGTCCTTTCGGGTGGCATTGTTTAATTTTCTATAATCTATGTAAATTTTTCACCCAATGACAGTTCTTGCGCGAATCAGGTCATTATTTTCACTAACCACTACAGTCATCCCCCTTTTCTTAGGCACACATTGGACGGGGCTTACCCATCTGCTATCAGAGATGGGAAACACAATACCTGCGTCAAGCCACTTAATCACTTCTTTTCTTACCACCTATTTCATGATTGGATTTAGGCGGCGACGTTGCTCTTCACTTGGCTTGTGCCCGTCCTCCATGAGGATTTTATGCATGCAGAAAGCTGGACTAATGACTCTAATGTCAGAAATTGTCCACCCAATTGCTCGCTTGTGCTCACGTAGCACTCTCAACAGCTTTTCTTCCTGCAATTTAGATAAGACACAATAACAGGTAGAGTGTCAGAACCACCCAAATAAGCATCTTGAAGGTGAGGGGCAAAAGTTTTAAGTTCTACTTTTGGAAATTCTTCAACCGACGACTTTGGAGGAGGCCCACTTGGCCTATTTAGGGGCTCAAAGGGGTTTAATCCCTTCATGTAAGCACATGGTGCATCTAGGATATGCATCATCTCCTCAACCTCATCATCAATCTCCAAGCTATCGAACAATATGAGTGTTTTCTCTAGAGAATTGTCTAGATATACACTCGTGTCAATAAGTTGCTCATCCACCTCCACAACAGATATCATAGAGAGCTCCTCATAATGGCAGGGAAGTTGGATCGCCTTGTAGACATTAAAAACTGCTTCCTCGTTGTCCACCCTCATAATCACTTTTTCCTCTCTCACTTTAATAATTGCTTCACCTGTAGCCTAGAGAGGTTGTCCCAATATATGGAACTTGTTCATCAGCCTCATAATCTAGGATAATGAAGTCCGGGGGAAGATGAATTTCCCAATTTGCAGCAATACATCTTCAATCACTCCTCCAGGGTAGGTTATGGACCTATCAGCTAGTTGTAACATCATAGCGGTTGGTCTTGGAGCTCCCTGACACAACTGTTTGAACAAGGACAAGGGCATCAAATTTATGTTCGCCCCCAAATCACAAAGAGCACGACACATGTAGATATTATCAATTCGCACAGGGATGGTGAAACTGCCAGGATCCTTAAGCTTTTGAGGAAGCTTATTTTGGACTCTTAAAGTGCACTCCTCAGTAAGTGCGACTGTCTCGAATTCAGTCAATTTCTTCTTGTGAGCTACTATATCTTTGATGTACTTAGCATACTTTGGAATTTCGCGAAGTACATCCAGCAATGGAATATTCAATTGAACCTGGCTCAACATAGAGAGAAATTTGTTGAACATGCGATCATCATTCTTCTTTTGCAATCTTTGGGGGAAGGGTGGTGGTGGCCTTGCAGCATTCACTGGCTCTGAACTTGTGTCATCTTTCTTTGACTCATGTGTTGCCTTAGGAATCAACTCTCCCTCAGGTATAGGCTTGTCATTTCTCTTCTTTGGCACTTCTTCTAATTCCCTCCCATTTCTGAGTTTAACTGCATTAACTTGAGGGTTCTTCTCTGTATCACTGGGAAGAGTGCCTGTAGGCTTAATATTTTGATTTGACGCTAGCTACCCCATTTGTCTCTCAAGATTTCTGAAATCGGTCCTGAGTTGTTGATTGTCAAGCAACAACTTCTTCAACAAGTCATTCGTACTCTCTTCTATTTGCTGGGGTGGCTTCTGAGGTTGATTAAAATTTTCTAGGGGCCTATAATGATTCTGAGTCGGCTGATTTCCACCCCAGGAGAAGTTAGGATGATTCTTCTAATTTGAATTGTAAGTGTTCCCATATTGTGCATACTGGTTCATCAGACCTCTGCTATGTTTCCCCACATAGTAAATAGATTCAGGATTTGTAGGGCACATGTCACTCGTGTGACCGTCACCACATAATTCGCGGCAAGTAGACATCTGTTATACATGTTGCATCTGTTGTGTTTGGTGCATTGTCATTCTATTCATCTGATTTGCCAATTTTGCTATATTTGCTCTCATGGCTGAGAAGTCATCAAGCTCAATTACACCAGCTACTTTTTGTTTAATTTCTCTTCGTGATTCTCCATCTTCTTTCCAATTATGATCATTAGAAGTGAAGTTGTTTAGCAGGAGCTGGATTTCACTATACGTCCTCGCCATGCAACTAACCTCACAAGCTGAATCAAGATTCATCTTTGATGTCTCGTCTAGCCCATCAACAAAAGCATGACCCAACACCTCATCAGTCTGATAATGATGCGGGTGGTCTCTGAGTAGATTCTTGTATCTTTCCCAAGCTTGACAAAAAGTCTCGCCATCCCGTTGTTGGAACCCAAGAATCTGGCTCCTCAACGACTTTGTCTTCTTAGTAGGGAAAAACTTAATTAAGAATTTCCTTGCTAGATCATCCCAAGTGTGGATTGAGGTCGCAAGCTCCTTTTGCAACCATTCCTTAGCTTCCGCCAATAGTGAAAAAGGAAACGATGTCAGCCTGACATAGTCCTTGGAAACGTTCAGATAATTGTAAGTGTCCGTAATTTCCAGGAAGTTCTGAATGTGCCTCTGTGGGTCTTCATGAGATAGAACCACATATTTCCCTGTGGACTAAATCAATTGTACCATGTACTGCTTGAGTTCAAAGTGACCCGTGACATCAGGCTGCACAATAGCCTGAGTCATATTAGCAAGATTGGGCTTTGCAGCTTTTATCAGTGGACCCTCTTTTCATTACCTGCCATCTCTATTGGCTGTGGTTGAACTAAGATGTCCAACTCTCTTGCTATTCTAGTTCTAGCTTCGACTTCCCTCTTCACTCTGTGAAGTGTTCGTTCAATTTTAGGATCAAAAGGAAGGAGGTTGTTTGCGCTTCTACTCCTCCGCATTCAAGAGAAGAGCATGCGTTAACACAAACAAGATAAACTGAAAATTATAAGTTGAACAAATAAATAATAAAAGCTTAACTCAGTCAAGTAGCTAATTTCTAGGTCTCCGGCAACGGCACCAAAAACTTGTTGCGACCAAACACACTCACGCAAGTATATGCGGTCATCAAGTAATAGAGTAGTGAGTAGAGTATCGTTTCCACGGAGACTTATGATTAACTTTTGACTGATTCAAACTCAAATAACTTATCCATTCAAGAGATTTCTCACAAAATGTGTAAGCGACTAATTTACTACCTAAGAAACTATCAAGCAATTGAATAACTAGAAATCAACCACAACACTTAGCAATTTCGGTTAACAATCAGTAGGAGAGGATATTCCGGGGTCATAGGCTAGCTAATAATCATGTTGCGTTCTTGGCTTAAAATGACTAATTGATTTATTCGTATTGTTGATTGACAAGGTTGATATTACTCATAAGAATCTGTCGAGTTCTTACTCGTCTATTCAAGCTAACTTAATGCCTATATGTCTATAGAATTAAGATTAACAAGAATGTATTTACACTTCCTGTATTTTAACCAAGCAAGGCAATTAGGTATATGTCTATCCTAATTGTGAATCTGTTCCCCGTTGTCCGAGTTCAAGAACTTGCTCTATTTAATTCTATATGCAATCTAGAGTTTCTACTTTCGAGTTCAACTCTAGATTCGTAAATAGTATTTCACTGTTAGCTACTCAGCAAAATAATTAAGGACAGAATTAAATAAACAACCCAATATGATAAAATCAAACTCGTCAATTTAAACTTCAAACATCAACATTCATGTAGTACCCATGACCCAAGAATATTAGGGTTCTTAGCCACTCATGTTCATACAATCATCAAAAATAATGTTTTCAAACATAAAATCAATGAATACTTAGAAGAAGAATGGAAGAAGTGATCAAATCCGTGCTCCCGAGTGTTTCGTACGTTTGTTTTTCTCTCAAAGTCACGTCCTCCCCCTCAAAGTAGGTTAGTTGGCTTTTATATGAGTTGGGGGCGTCTTGGGGTCGAAATTACCAAGTCCTAGTCGAAATAGGACATATTCACATTTTGAACGTCCAGGGCAGCGTGGGGCACTGGCCCTGGCGCTCACGTTTTCAACATTCTATTTTGTGCGCCACAGGTAGCGCCCCGCGCTGCTTGTGGTGCTCAAATGGCCACTTTTGCATTTCCTTCCCATATTCGCTCCAATTCGTGCACTTTCGTCCCGAATCGCATCCAAATAATTTCTACAGATAGAAATACCATAAATTAGCATAAATCATTATATTATACATCCGAAATCTATGAGACATGAGCATAATGTAAGGTAATATACATCAAAATATGCATACATTAAGCCGAATATCAAGCATGTCGAGTGTGCATCCAATATTTCATGTTTTGATGCTCCGGAAGTATGTTGGCGATTCGTCTCATGTTTTGGACTTCAGCACGGTTCAGTTGGATGGTGATTTGACTTATGATGTGGAGCCGATGGCTTGGGTCGGCAGGTTCGAAAGTTGAGTCAAAGGATATAACTTCAGTGAAGGTGCAGTGGAGAGGTTAGCCAGTTAAGGAGGCTACTTGGGAGACCGAGGGGAGATGCGGAGCAGATATCCATACCTATTTGAGACTCCAGATACGTTTCTAGACCCGTTCAAGGACGAACGTTTGTTTAAGAGAGGGAGGATGTAACGACTCGGCCAGTCGTTTTGAGAGTAGTAGCCTGTAATGACTCACTTTATTTCCCCGAGCTATTTCATTATTTATGTTGTGTGAAATTAAGTCGAGTTAAATATACTCGAAGTGATTGAAAGAATATGAGACAAATGGTCTCATTTAAGAAGGTCTAAGTCGCTAAAGTCAACTGCGAAATTGACTTTTGAGTTAGAAGGCTCGGATTTGAAATCCAACGACTCGACTAGCTTCGGGAGAGAATATATGACTTAGACGAGTGACCGGAATAAATTTAATAGACCTCGAACAGCGTGAGAATTGAATCGAGGAAGTTCAGAATACCGGTTGATAGGTCGAATTTTGATCCGTAAGTCGGAATGAAATTCCGAAAGTTGCTGTAGGTTCCTTATGTGATTTTGGACTTGCGTACAAATTTTCAGACCATTCGGACATCGTTTGGTCGGGTTCGGATCGAAGGATCGAATTGAGGATCCTTGAAGTTCATAGGATTGCTTTCGATGCAAATCTAATAAATTGATGTTCATCTTAGTGTTCCAAAGATTGGAACAAGTTTGAATGAGGTAATAGAACATGTGTGCATGTTCGGATAAAGTCCCGGGGGTCTCGGGTGAATTTTGAATGGTCAACGGGACTAAATTCGCCGCTCTATAAAGCATTTACCTCAGATTTTCTGGTGTAATTGATATTAAAATTAGCAAACAACCTCCAAAATTCAATTTCGTTTGAAGAATTAGCTCCGTATTGAAATTATGGAGCCGTAGCAAAAAGAATCGTCCAAATCGGACTCCGTATGAAAAAGTTAGAGTAATCTTTGTAAAAGAAAGAAAAGAAAATGACATAAGGGGTCGCGAAATTGACTCCCTTCAGCAATTTGCTCGACTTTTAACCCAAGTTAAATAGAACTTAGGGTTCATTTTACCCCTTTCAGATATACAAAACATAACCCACGACTGAGAACATCTTCCAAACACAAGAATCCCTATAAATCAACTACAAACACACTTGCAAAGAGGATTTCGTGGTAAATCTTACAAGAAAAAGGGATTACAACCCCTTAGAAACAATTGGGAGCTTTCAAGAAGAAGGTTAAAGAAGAGTTGGAAACAAATCGAGAGGGAACTTCAAGGAAAACATCGGGTAAGTATTCTATGCCCTAAATCCGTCTTAGAATGTAAATTCTATGCTTAATCCCATCATAAATTCACGAATTTGTGAAAGAGAAGAACCTAGGGTTCTTATCAATTTCAAGAAAATATGAAAATTGGGGATTAAGGCCGATTCGAAGTCGGAATACGACGAATCTTATATGGGTGAACTCGTAAAGAGATAAGGAACATGTTTTAGTAATAATTTCTGAATTTCGAGAAGCGGGTCCGGGGCCCGGGTTTTTACTGAATTGGGAATTTCATAGTAATTCCGATTATTTTTGCTTGGGTGTTGACCCCATAGCTTAATTTGATATAATTATTGTGAAGTTGAATAGATTCGACGCACGAGGAGGCCAATACAAAGGGCAAGAGCGTCGCGGGCTAAGGATTTAGCCGATCTCGAGGTGAGTAATACTTGTAAATGATGTCCTGAGGGTTCGAAACCCCGGATTGCACCTCTTAATACTGTAATGAGGTGAGGTACATGCTCGGTGATGAGCATGGGCTTGTTTATGTATGGGGATTGGGACTTGGTCCATCCCGGTTGATAATTTTTACTGTGTTCTTGACTGAAACTCAATTGATATCATTGCGAGTGGGCTAATTGCCATGTTTAGGCTTCGCGCCGGTCATATGAACCCTTCAAGGGTGATTGTTGTTGTATGTTGTATTATAATGTTGGGCATATCGCCAGTTGTGTGGACCCTACAAGGGTGTTATTGGGCATACCGCCATTGTTGTTGCATGAAGCATTTCATCAACTTGGTTTTGAAACAAATACGCTGTTTTTAAATGTTTTAAATGGATCGTGTG
>MCJB01040118.1:134976-164041 GCA_002018475.1 Nicotiana obtusifolia | reverse complement strand
TAGCATTGCATTTTTGGTGTTGTGATTATTCTGCTTACTTCACGTATTGATGTGGAATGTAATTTGAATTACTGCTTCGTCGTAGATTGTTTAATGATTTGGATGTTTCCTATCTTCAGTTCTTATTTATTTTTATTACTCACTGAGTTGGAAGTACTCACTTTACTCCCTGCACCTTGTGTGCAGATTCAGGCGTTAGCGGTCCCACTCAGAGCTACTGATTACTACTACTGGACCGGAGCTTCAGAGATTACGAGGTAGCTGCTTGCGTCCGCAGCCTCGTAACTCTTTTCTTTTGTTGATTTTGCTTCCCTCAAACATTTGTACTTAAGACATTGTAATAGTTATATTATCAGTAGGCCTTCTCTAGTGGCTCATGACTTTGTGACACCCCGATCTGAGGGCTGTAGTCGGGATGGTACTTTATATATATCCATATTCTTCGAATCATTTTATTATTAACATGTTCTTGTTTTCAAATTGCGTCATTTAATTGATTGAACGCAAATGGGATTGGTTTGGCTTGCCTTGTCCCCATGAGAGGCGCCATCACGACCGGGTTGGGATTTTGGGTCGTGACATAGCCCCGTTCCCCCATTTACTGCTCATTCCCTACTTAATTTCTATTATGTGACTTGCCGAGGCAGTTGGTTCGGATTCGGAGAGGTTTCGGAATGAATCGATGCGCGAAAGACTGGAGAGATTGATGACTGAGTGAGGCCGACGGCCTGATTGTGAGGATATTTATAGGAGCGGGCTGCACGCCGCAGCATGTTATTTTGATTCATGCCATGATTGGCTTATTATAGCACTTAGGCTAGAAATGCCCCTCCGGAGTCGGCACATTCACAGTAAACGCAGGTACCTACTGAATGCGAGTGCCGAGCGACTGGGAGGATTGAGTGACTGTGAGGAATGAGTGACTGTGAGGTTGGAGTGAATGAGAGGACTGAGTGGCTGTTACTGTGAGAATATGCACATAATTTCATTATTGTTGTATTTCAGCTAGCATATATAACTGTCATGTGGTTATTGAGATGAACTATATCCTGTTTCAATTGAACTTGACATGATTTAACTATTTTGGCTTTAACTGCCGAACTTGAGAGTATGCCTACCTTCCTGTATTGTATTTCTGTAATTGAACTGCACCTGTGAAGCTCGTTACTACTTTCAGTCCAATAGTTAGTCCTGTTACTTACTAAGTTGGTTGTACTCACGCTACATCCTGCACTTCGTATGCAGATCCAGGTCTTTCTGAACACGGTGGGTGCTGATTATCTAAGCAGCTTAGTCATTCGGAGATTTCGAGGTAGCTGCCCGGTGTCCGCAGACCTTGACTCTCTCTCTCTATCTTTCAGCTTTATGTATTTAGTTTCAGCTTTTCATAGACAGTATTTTCAGACTTGTGTTGTATAGACGCTTATGTACTCAATGACACCCTGGTTATGGGAATTTTTGAGTTGAGTTTTAACCTTTTATCCAGTTTATTAAAGCTTTAGTTATTCAACCCTGTTTTAGTTCATCTTTCATCTAAAAGTGTTGGGATTTATTGAGTTGTCGGCTTGCCTAGTACCATGTTAGGCGCCATCACGACAGGCTACATTTTGGGTCGTGACATTGATTTTATTCAACTTTCTTACATATTTTTAATAAGAATTCAATAGACAAATTTTAAATTAATTTTAAAATATTAAATATTAAAAATTAAAAATTAACATAGAAGGTATTGTAATCCAAAAAATATGTTATTGCAGTTATGCCCTTTTCCTATGAGTTCTTCCGTTTAATATTTTAGGGCTATTTTGGTATATTAATATTGTATTTATGCTTTTATAATAATATAGGCTCTCTTTTTTCTTAATGGATTTGGACAAAATAATACATTCTCAAATTAAATTAATAATAGAAATTTTTAAGAAGTATATCCTAAAAGTAATAGGATTACATGACTAAAGATATTTACTTGTTCAATTTTATATAAATTAGATAGCCGGAAAGTAATTATATTAATAGGATTTGTAAAGGTATGTGTAGTATTATGTCCTAAAACTAATAGGATTATAAGGTTAATATCTAGAATTTCGGTTATGTCCTTTTATTATGGGTTATTATACTTAATATTTTTAGATTATTTTTATAAATCGGCATTGTATTCAAGCTTTTAATAATAATATAGATAGATAGATACAGATATAGATGGATTACTTATGTGATAAAAATAAATAAACATTCAAAAAAAATTGTACTCCCTCTATTGCATTTAAGGTGTAATGTTTTAGCATGTATGCTAAAATATTTATTACAGTCAAACATCTCTATAACAACTTTGTTTGTTCCGAATATTTTTGGATATTATAGCGAATTGTTGTTATAAAAAACATATATTATAATAGAACATGAAATTTGGTTCTGAAAAATTTTGGCTTTTAGAAAAATATTGTTATATAAGAATACCTTTATAAAGAGGTATGTGCTGTATTTGACACTAGTATTAAAAAATGAGTATTACTAATCAATTTTGGATAACGAGATAAAACTGAAAAACAATTAATTAACTCTTTCTTCTTCCTTATTCTTTTACCGTGTGTCACCTCAAAACCTAGTAAACTTCTTATGGGTCGTTTGGTAAACAAAAGTAATGCAGGGATTAGTAATGTAGAGATTAGTAATGCAGGTATTAGTAATGCAGGAATTGTAGTGCTGGGATTATTTTTTATCAAGTGTTTATTGTATTAAAATTAGCTATGCAATGTATAATCTAAGCTTGTGTTTGGTTTAAAACTGTACAAAATCTTCTTTATTTTATACCCTTGAATATTCTTCTTTCTGTATATAAAGAAATTTAGGAAAGGCAGTTTAGTAATTTTAGGGTCTTATCCAGGTATAGTTAATGCAGGGATTAGTAATCCCTTGGTTTCCTTGATATTAGCTAAGCCCTCCTATGAGGTATAAGTAATCCATGTATTAGGTATGCATAAATTGAATTGAGCAACCAAACATTGTATTGGACGGATTAAATTTTTATACAGGGATATTTTACTTAGTACAGCCTACCAAACGACCCCTTAGTCTCTTAGACTCCTAGTCGCTCCCTTGTTCTTACCTTTAAATTCTTAGGGGTCGTTTGATAGGCTATACTAAGTAAATTAATCCCTATATAAAAATTTAATTCGTTCAATACAATGTTTGGTTGCTCAATTCAATTTATGCATATCTAGTACATGGATTACTTATACCTCATAAGAGGGCTTAGCTAATACCAAGGAAACCAAGGGATTACTAATCCATGCATTAACTATACCTGGATAAGACCCCAAAATTACTAAACCGCTTCTCAAACCCTTTTAATTTTTAATATTCAAGGGTATAATTGTAAAGAAGATTTTGTACAGTTTTAAACCAAACACAAGCTTAGATTATATGTTGCATAGCTAATTTTTAATACAATAAACCAAACACTTGATAAAAATAATATCAACACTACAATCCCTTCGTTACTAATACCTACATTACTCATTCATACATTAGTTGTGTTTGTACCAATAAATTCTTGTCTGTTTTTTGATTTAAAACCAAGTGCAAGAACACTTTTTTTGAGGTCCTTGAACAGAAAAAGCGAAGAAGGAGGAAAAAGATGAAACAAGCTCTGTTTCTCTTTGGTATTTCTCTTTCCAGATGACAACAATTCCTCTTGTGCTCTTGTGGGATTTTCTTTGCGTATCTTGCTAATGAGGCAAGTTTTATGATTCTTTCCAAGTTGAAGTTGAAGTTTTAGTTTTGATTTCTTTTCCTTTGCATGCTAAATGTTGATTTGGGCTTAATTTTTTGATTTCATGTTAAAAGTTCTTGTATCTTTTCAGTTTAAAATTGATGAGGACGATTCTCAGTATTATTATATGTTTAATGAGGGATCTGTCTCTGAAAATTTAGACTTGAATGCACCAAGTTACTATATATAATGTGCATATCATAATCACTGATAATAACTTCTTACTTCCATATTATTCTTATTGTCTAATGTTCTAAAATGTTGATTTTTTTTTTTTTGGGTGTTCACTGTCTAGAAGTTATATCTTTGTTAGATAAATAAATTGATGCTTGCCAACTTTTGGTTGTATTACCGATTAAAGAGCCCTTGTTTTTTTTTTCCTTTGTTACGCAAGTGCAGCTATCTATTTATTACTACATCATTTCTGACTTCATATTTATTCCTGGAATCAATTGACATCATCTTGGACTTTACTAGTGCACTCGAGCTGATTTAAGCTTAATTTATATATTCAATTACAGGAATATATCTATAACAGGCTTCAATTCAGGTAACTTTGACATGCCCTTTTTATGGATCATCATTAAATATTTTTGGCTTGGTCTGCATTTAGAGATTAATCTGGGTATGTGGTGGGTATTTTAATTGTTGCAGCTACGGATGGTACTTTACCTTTGCTCAAGGATTGGTTTTCCTGGCTCTGATATACTTCCTTTATGGTTTTAATCCAAAGCAAATGGTGAACCCATGGAACACTTCTGTTAAGTTATCTGCAGTTCTCATGAGCTCACGTGGATCAACCAAAGGCTCTTTGGCTTTCCTCAGCTGTCCAGCACAAATCATGTTCAGATCCACCAAGGTTAATAGTTAAGCCATTTCCTACAGAGAGATGATGCTCGTTTCTAACATATTAAAGTCGATGAAGCAAACCACACCTAAATGAAAGTAGTAGGAAAAATCATACGAACCAGCAACCCCGGTCTTTGGTGAATGTTATGACAGATTTCAAAGGATTTTTAAGATGTTTCTTCAGTTTAACTTTCAAAAAGAAGCATAACAAAACAAATTAAGTATTAAACTTCAGTTTACTAAGTGCCTTGGAAGACACATTGACAACTGTATTTTTTGCTTAATGTCAATATCATTAATGTAGTATTATTCTTGATTGATCGTGATAGCATATGATTTAAAGTAATTTTAATGTGGATAGAATTTTGTCTCTCATTGGTTAGTGAAACAGAATTATTCATCTGTTGCCTAACAAGTTTCATGTTCGAATTTACAAATATTTCAGGTTTGCACCTCATGATAGGATGGGTTCTCATACCGGGCATGCGACGAAAATATCCACCCTATGAATATAAATCTGCAGTACTCTTAGTAGTAGGCCTGATCCTTTTCACCTTGGCTGATGCACAAGCCTCGCCAAATTTCAGTGTAATTAGTGTGCTAAAGAGAGCTGGTGCTTTTATCATGGATTCCTTGCTGGTGAATGCGCCAGCGGTCATCTTCAAGTCGAATCCTGACATGACACATGTTTATTTCACGTGCTTTTGCATTCAGTTTGATGCTTAATCATGAGAACAGTTGTCCATGACAAACTTGTGATTACGTCATACCCTTTGAATTGTTTGACCTTTAACTTTAACAGATGAAGATGCTCTTTTGCTCAATCGGCTTTCAGTTGTTGATCCTGCATATTATTGCAATGCGAGAGCTAAAGCCAACATGGATTTCATGTGCTCAAGTAATCATCACAAGAACACACGCATTTTGCTTCAAGCCTATTTCCTGCTTACCTTGTTTTCTTTTTTCCCTGCAGCATCCCTACGTGTACGGAGTCTTAGTGCTTGAAGCTCGCGCTACTTTCACGGGGCAACTGTCTGCCTTTCTGTCATAGCATTTCTTGGTGCTGCTCCACTACAATGGTTTGTTTCTCCTTAGCTCCGATCCTATTTCGAGTTCTCCTTTACTGAAATTGTCGTCAATCTGACATTGTAAAATTATTGCTTTCTTACATGATATTCATGAAGCCTTTGACCAAACAACATTGGTGTGGATTGCTGTTGATGTGTATGGGTATTATAATGAAGATGTTGCGGGACAACAAACCCCTACCGCCTAGGCCTCAGAAAACTTCACCTCTTTGTCAAACTGAAAAACCATCTGAGACTGAAGATAACAGATTTCAAATAGAGACTGTATGTGAACAGGAAGAAGAGAAGAGAGACCTTTGGTCTAAAACAAAATACTCCTAGCACTTTTATGCTCTAGCTTTTAGTCTATTACTATTTTATTTTTATTTGCTTATAGTTGTAATATGGTAACAAGATGTTAGGTTACTTTCTTGCAATTCATGTTAGGAGGTTGTACATTGATTAGAAGTAATTTGTTTCTTCTTTGCCTCCAGAGCTAGAGGGAAATTTAATCCTCTTTAGATGATACATCTGAGTGCAGAAATGTTCAGTTGTTTCGGCTGGGGATTTCCTAGGTGACAGTAACAAATAAATCGTTTGAACCTCTTATAGTATGAAATACAGTCTTAAAGTAAGAAGTTCAAGGTATAAATGACAAACTACAATGTACGACTTGTGAAGCAATAACTTGACCTACATATGGTAATTAGTGAATCCATAATTGATTAACAAAACTAGTCGATGGAAACTAAGTTAGCGCCGTGCTTTTTCTAACTTCATTTTTATTTATCTAAGGAAGGTTGAAATAACAAGATTTATTACTATTTGGTTAACTTAGACCAAATGTCAGATGTTCAAAGATTCCTTGAATATCCTGGAAAGTAACATAAGGAAGTAGTCAAGTGGATACTCAGGTACCTAGGAGATTGCTTGTGTTTTGGAAGATCTGATCAATCTTGAAAAGCTACACGGATGCTGATATAGTCGGTGATACTGATAATAGAAAATCTACTACTGGATATCTATTTACTTGTTCAAGGGGAGCTATTTCATGGCAGTCTAAATTGCAGAAGTATGTTGCACTTTCAACAACTAAAGCAGAGTACATTGTCGCTACAGAAGCTGGCAAGGAGATGGTATACCTCAAGCGGTTTCTTCAAGAGCTGGAATTGCATCAAAAGGAGTATGTCGTCTATTGTGACAGTCAAAGTGTAATAAACTTGGGCAAGAATCCCATGTACCATGCAAGAACAAAGCATATAGATGTGAGATATCATTGGATTCGTGAGCAGGTGGAGAACGAATCTTTACAGGTCAAAAAGATTCGCACGAGTGAAAATCCTGTTGATATGTTGATCAAGGTGGTACCAAGAGACAAGTTCGAGCTATGCAAAGAACTTGTCGGCATACACTCAAGCTAGAAGTTCGATGTTACCTCCTTCAAGTGAATGGGTCAGGAGGAGAGATTTGTGGGGTCCATCCCCATAAACGAAACAAAGAAAAAAGGAGATTCTGGGGTCCATCCCCATAATGAAGAAGAAAAATCTACAAGATGTCAAAATTGGTGGTAGGCACTGAAACGCACCGAAACACGTTTTTTTGACCAAAATTGGTTTTGGTTACGACACTTCTTCCTATAAATAGAAGCCTTCAGCTTCTCATTTTCACAAACCAATCTCAGAGGTATCTGAGAGTTAGACAGAAACAGTGAGGTTTCACAGACAGCGTATAAGAAAATAGTCTGTGAGAAAAATAAAGAGTGAGCGATCTTGTAGTGAAGTGGGAATATCAGAAGAGGGTTATTTCTTTTGAGTGTTGTAGTGATCTTTGGAGTATTTTACTTGGACCTGCAAAGTCTAAAATGCCTTGCTATAGTGATATCAGTTGCTCCTCTCGGGGCCGTGATTTTTTTTCCTTTTATTCAATAGGATTTTCCACGTAAAAATTTTGGTATCGTTGTCACTCTTTTATTCTTGTTAATTACCATATCTCGATGCTATATTATTATTTCGCTTTTATTACCGTAAATGTTATTTTTGTAGGGGTTTATTCTGAACAAGACGGAGCCAGACGGTGAATGCACGATTAACAAAGTCAACATCTCCAAGACGAGCATAATACAGTATCTCTTGGCTAAAAGCCAAAAAGTAGCAAAACAAGCCGAACTGCTGTGAGATGATCACCTACAAGAAGCAGTTCAAGCTGGGTCAATCAAATTCAAACTGTTCAATAATAATCGAGGGCGAATCAAAGACTTCAACGGCTTACGTAGCTGTGACGGCAGACCCACGGTGAAGTGAGCAAGGGTAAAATGCCAGGTTTGCGTTACTAGTTGGGAAGCGAGGAGGCTATCAAAGTAGAGGGTGTTCCTTCGCGATGTTAACAGGGATACCAACGAAAAACAACCGAAGATCATTGTTAACAGGGATACAAACAGAGCTGCAGAACAAAATGCTTATTGAAGTTAGATACTACTAATTGTATATTATATTGCTCCCTCGGATCGATGATGAGTTGAAATATTCTTCGTTTAGGGATTAAATTAAAGAACATCTAATTTAATCAAAACATATATACTAAAAGCCAAATTTGACCAAGTTCACAGTCGTATGATCATATGAGACTCACCCTTGATCAACTCCTAAGAGATAAATGGTGAAAAGGCCAACGTTAACAGATGCCCTAAAGGAACAGGCAGTTGTCATGAAGAATAACATCCTCAGACTCTTGATATTAATTAAAAGGAGAAACGTCAAAATAATAGGAGTAATTATTTAAATGTTAATCTAGTCATGGCCGGCGTACATACCACGCCCAGCGGCGGTGTGAGTAAAAAGCAGAGTATACTTGCAGCACAAGTAAGGATTGGGAACAAGCCCCCTACTTCCCAGATCAAATGCAACAAGGATCCAACAGTAGCGCTCAAGTGGACACAGAAGAGGGTAAGATAGACCTATTATTATCATCAAAATTAAGCTGATCAATCACAGCAAAAAGGTAAAGGATTCTAATAAGTATGTAAGTTTCATTAAACTATTCGAATTCTAACACTTTGATATTTTCTTCCATTTACATAATACTGTGCAAGTTAAATTAATACTATATCTCATCAGTCAAATTCAATCTGTTCATTCATAGATGACCGAGAGCGAATCAAAGACTTCAACGGCTCAAGTACAAGAAGCAATTCAACAACTAATATCAAAAGAATCAAAGATTATGTACCTTTCTCAAGCAATTGTAAGCTTGATTGAGATATTGAGCAGGATTATGTTCAAAATCCCATTGTCTCAGAAAGTAATTGTTAAAAACATTCTTGCAATCAGTGAATCTTAAAAGATTTGATTCTATGTAATCTCCGCCAAAATTATCTTTGAATCTATAGATTTTGTTGGATATTTTATTTGCATGCCAGTAAGTTTATCCAATTAATACACTGATGCACCGAGGTGTTTGATAATATGCCTCAAATAACTGAATTTTTTTTTCTTTTGTCTCGTATCGGGTGTTCTACTAAAAACTCATTTATCATTCAGCAATTTGAAGGCCGGTTCTCTACTGTAAATTGAGCCAACAATTCAAAAAGTGCTTTTCAGTTGTAAATTAAATTGTGCTATAAACTTAGTCATTTTGTTTGCTTGTGTTTACTCTCCATGTCTTCTTTTCGTAGGGATTATTATGAAACTTCGTAAGTTAGTGACATTATGTCATTGTCTATATAGATAGGATAAAGCCAACGAGCCTTTGGGGGGATTGAGAAACTTTTTACCGTACTAAAGAAATATTTATGTTTCCTTGAAAAGGTACATTTTACTCATAAGAGGTGCAGGTTCTCCTTTATCTTTCCATATCCTTATAGCTTAATGGTCTATCTCTTTCATAACCTTTGTTTTACTGTTGATGCTGCTAACAATTAGGAAGTTATATGCAACTAAATCTTTCTTGCAGGGAACATAAGCACTTATTGGTGGAAGCGACCTGCAGCAATTTTTTCACTAAAAGTTTCTTATGACATCTATTCTTCTTAATTAGTACATAACCTTGGTAGAATCCTTTTTTAGTGTTGTGACCCTGTCAAGGTCGAGGGTACTTAAATATAGAAACCAAACTGATTTAATTTCTCGCTTTATCGTGCTATTACTTACTGCTGAAATTTTGCTATAGGCATCTGCTCAGTTGGAAAAAAAAGTGTGCGAGATATTGTTGTCCGTCTGCCTACAATTAACTAGGCACTTTGTAGTTATCATGACTAATAAGCATTTTGTAGTTATCATGACTCATAAGCATCCATCGGACTAATCAATTTGAATCTTTTGATGTTCAAAATCTGAAGATATCTTAAGTTTTAAGATTTATGGAGAAATATAATTTGAAGATACTATAATCAAAAGCATTGCATCTGAAACTGTTTCAGAATATTTGCTATCCTGGTAATTGAGTAGTGAGATGAAAGCTTATTAAGGAGATTGATTCTTAGGAATACATCCAGAGCATTGCGCCCGATATATTCTTCAAGAGGATTAGAAAGATCTTGAAATGACAATACTTAATTCCTTGAGTTGCTTTCAAGAAGATATTAATTAGCTACCTTAGTTTTCAAACTGGAGGGGAAATAGACCTTCATTCCTAGATTTCTTTTAAATACAATAATTTCCAAAAATATTTAAACTAATCTGGCTGGCGACTTGGAACTGGTTGATCTCCTCTTGCATTATGCTCAAGGCATATGCATTTTAATTTTGTTGCTTTCTAAGTTATAAGTACTTCTGAAATTTTATATATTGATTTTTAGAAAACTATTTTCTTGACAGTCTTGAGTGTTTAGGTATTTTTGATTTGGAAACGTAATAAAATTGTTCGGTCCAATGCCAACTAAGTTCTAAAATTTGTTAAAACCATCTGTCACTGTTAGTTAGAATTTAGAGAATTTGAATCTTTAAGATGAGATATTTCTGACACTTGTGGATTAGTGGAGTTGGACATGGTTTTATTTTGTGAATTGGTTAATATTGGTAAGATATTAGAACTATGTATTGTTTTCTAGACCTGGATAACTGAGAGCTACTATTTGTTCAGGCCAGCTTATTTTGCCCTTCAATAATTGATATTATATTAATTCTTTCACTACCTACACAAGGTTTAACTCTTCTACAAAATATGTTTTCATCACATGCTTCTTTCTTTTCCTTCTTTCTTTTCCCCCGTTTTCTATGTAATATTATTTTACGTTTGTTTCTATTTCTTCAAGATCATTGTTGTTGTTATTTATGCTATAATTTGTGTTGTCCTCCTTAAATTCTTGAGTTCTGTCCATAGTATCGAAATATAAGTTAATTGTAGTCCTACTAAGGAAAGAAAAAATTTAGGAGATGTAATATGAATTACTATGAACTCGACTTATCCTTTGGTAATATATGCTGACCAGTTGCATATTCATTGTTTGGGAAGTAGTTAAATGTGTTTCTACGGTTTCATGCTTAACTTAGATATTCAAGATTCATGAATGTTTTTACTATATTTGTATCGTTTGACAAGAAAATATATGTGAAAAGATTGTAACTTCAAGAAAGAGACCTTACTGTTAGGGCTAAAGCCCTTCTTTCATAACTTAATGAAACTGGAGAATCCAAAACTTATGGTACAGAAATACCTTTAGATTTTAGGGAGACAAAAATATTTCGATCTAGATGATCATATCTATCAGCAAATATCAGAGAGGTAGTATTTCTACTATATATAAGTGAATAAGGTGTACGAACAGAACTTCAAAAAGTTGTACAAAAAGCACCCTAAATTGTACGATAACTTGGGCCAAACACTACTTTAACATGGCTCTTTCATGCTGACACATGTTAACAAGTGTGAGACATCTGGCTTGGAACGCTGTAGGAACTTGCGATCATACCCATTTTCTCTTCTTCAGTTTCTCTCATTCTTATTTCTCACTCTGTCATTCTTCTCTCTTTTCTCCTTTTTCTCGTTATCATTTCTGTAATTTTCTGTTTGTGGGTCTCAAATTTCATTGGCTTTTTCCTCTGGTGTTCATCTTAGCTCTTCAATTTCTTCTGCTCCTCTCTCGGAGAAGCTTACTATGCAGTCTAAAATTTCTGCTCTGTCTTTTATTTTTTCCAATTTTTCACAAATTTGGCCAGCATTATTGAGATTTTGTTAACCGTCTGCACATGCATATGAAGAAGTTGAGCAAACGAGAAAGTAATTCTCCATCTTGAACGACTACTTTTCTGTTTGTCTTATAAATCTTATGCATTTGTTTTGATTACTCCTACTTTTGGCTTTGAATTCTGGATTCATTTCAATATTACTACGTTTTGGTTCCATGGAGATTTTCGATTTTGCTTAGTGTTTATTTGTTATTTCTTGATGGGCATGTAAACATGTGATTCTATTTTTTTTAAAAGAATATTGATTTATAATCTTTATTCTGCCTGAAATTTTTCTTGCATTTTGCTTTATTTTTTATTTTTAGTATAATGTGTATAGTTTTTGTTATTTGATTTATACATGCTCTTTACTCTTATCGCGTTTTCTAAGTGAATTTTGTACATGCATGTGATTGGTTCTTCCAACTCTTATATGGAACCGTCAGGAAGAGAAAATAGTATAATACTTTATAAAAAGGGAAGAACTTTGATGCATCAAAGATGTTTGGCGATAGTATTGAGTAATCCTGTTCCTTTTTCCGTAGGTGTTCTATGGTGTAAAGATCTATCATCCAACAACCCCAATGGTAGATTACTTACTTCTACAACCCCAATGGTAGATTACTTACTTCTACTGGACAGAACTACTGAATATATAATATGCATTATATTTGAAAAAGGTAATTTGGTTTTTCGTCAGGCAATAAATATGTACAGACTCTTACACTTATCCTGTAAGTTTGTGCTACTCTCTTTCTAAGCTTCCACTTTACACTTTGGATTTCTCATTCTTCTTATTTGTTTAGGAAGAAACATGCAATGTTTTCATGTCATTTGGATAATTTTTTATTTGATTAAAATTGAAACAAGTTGCTTGGCTAGCTACTTTTCATATGTTTGGTTGTGAAAATAATAAGTGCAAAAGGTTGCACAGTACTCTATACTGTGAGCTATAAGGGCATTGTTGAGAAAATAATATTCTTTCAATTAATTTATTGCAACAGTTTTCCAGTAAGAAAATGAATCAGAAATTACCTCATCCATGAACTATGACCGCACATTTTTTTCCCAGCTTCAATGCACTCCATTTACTTAGTTAAACTGTACCTTTCTACAAATATTTAAGAAGCTTAAACAGAGTAACTTGAGCTCTGCGGCCAACACCCCATAATTGAACCTAATAAATACAATCCTGCAGTCGAAACAAGGTAAATACTACTTTACGTTGATACTGCCAAAAGCTCCTGAAGAAAACTGATAATCCAAAGAGGTTTCTCCCTTCTTTCAAATGTTGATTTTTGTAGTATTTTATAAAATATGAAAATTGATCCAGGAGTCCCATATAATATCTTAGGATGATTCGGTACATTAGACGTCTTATAATTTGTCTATTGTGTACATTTTGCATTTGGAGTATCGTATCAGCCAGGGGGTGCAAGCTCGCAAAGAAACTGAACACAACTTGGAAATATTTTTTGGTGTATGTGCAAGATGTTTCGAAGGGGAGTTCTATGGTTGTATGTTCTTTGATGTTCAAGTAGTTTATCATGTTTTTGCTTTAAACTACACTATGTATTGATGAGTATATATGGTAGAATTCATTCATCTTATGAAAGGAAATTGTGAAGGGTGGACTGTTTCTTTGTAAGACTACTTAGAATTCCTATTCTTTTTTTTTTTGAACTTTAAATGATACTTCATTACTTATGATTTTCTCTTTTTTCCACTCTAATTTTGCTACTTCTTTACTACAGGTGAATGCCGTGAAGATTCGAGTACTTTATTTTTTATACAAATCAACCCTTCTTATAAAGACTAATGTAGAACTCTTAGGAATTTAACAAAAAGAATTAGTGAGATCTCAGTTTGTAGAAATTGAATGTTCCTGGGAGCTTCTTTGAGCAAACTTTTTTTTTTTTTTGGGACATTGTTTGGCTTATACTAGATTCGGTATCTTTTCTATATTCTACATTTAATTTGAAGATGCTTGGGGTTGAATATTCTCCCCAATTTTTGCCTTTGATGGCTTAATGATTTTCTGCAAAATATTTTTACAAAAACGTCCTTACTATGTTGGGCCCGGGCCCGGGTGGCGGGCACAGCATGGGCATAACTATTCTATCTAGTTCTAATATAAGAGAATATATAGAACTTTGGTCATTTCATCATACTTATGTGCTATATTGGCTATTATACCCTTATGACTATTAATGTATGGTGTTCAGAATTAGGCTTATATGTCATTTGCCTAG
This sequence comes from Nicotiana obtusifolia, assembly GCA_002018475.1. Classification (NCBI taxonomy): domain Eukaryota; kingdom Viridiplantae; phylum Streptophyta; class Magnoliopsida; order Solanales; family Solanaceae; genus Nicotiana; species Nicotiana obtusifolia. The sequence continues at coordinate 149,940 of MCJB01040118.1, read as the reverse complement.
CCTACATGCCCGGCACCGCTAGATTTTTTTACCCAATCTGATTCTCTCTCTCTTCACCTTTTTCGAACTTCTTTCTTCTATGTTACCAAGTTACAACGCAATTCCTTTGTGGATTTTGCACTACTTTTGTATTCATAGCTTGAATTAATCAACTACTGTGAAAGTCCTGCCATTTTTGACAAGAGAAATTGAGATTTCGACTTCGCCGCTCTGCCTTGTTCCATCAAGGTAATCACATCGTATGAATTGACTCCGCTGATCTGTACTACAAAGTTTCATCTCCGGTCTTGATTTGGTAGGCTTTTGTATTTTAGAGAAAATTTTATTTGACTTTATCCTATTTCGAATTTACAGAGTTGCTTGAAGAAAACTTTTGGATTTTTTTTACATATTGCAGAACCTCTGAATCTAGGTTTAAACATTGAAGCCCTATAATGCACTTATTTCCAAGAGTGAATGGAAAAATTGGATTTGCTGTGCCGATTTTGTAATGCATATGTTGTTTGACTTCTTCAGTAGTACATATTTTGCTTTATATAATGCATTGGTATATTGCCATGCTTTTGGCTATTTTAATGTGAACATGTTTGACTGCAGGTGATATACATACTAGACTGATGATAGTTCTTACTTCCTTCAACAAGAGTAGTACTATAAAGCGAACACCATTGAGAATGAACTTAAGAGTAAATGATTTTTTAAATAATCATGGGTGCTTATGAATATATTTTGCCGGGATCCCTAGAACTAACCAAATTTATTCTGCTTTACAGATCATACTAATTAGAAGAGCCCTTCCCTTTAACGATAAACTTGAAAGATTTGGTATTTTGTAGATAATGGACATTTGTTTTCCTCATTTGTTAAATTTTGCAAAACAAAAATAGAAGGATAGGAAAAAATCTAGCTAAATTTCAATTGGAAGAAGAAGTTAAGTAAAAAACAGCACGTCGTAAGGACTGGCTGTGGCTATGTGTCTGTTATAGTTTATGGAGAATGATAGAAGCCAACACTGAGAACTTATCCAAATTTAGCTCTAAATTGCAGTTGAGTAGTTTGTGCTCTTAAGTTCCATATCTTCTATTTTCAGGATTGTATTCATGTGCTTTGGCGGTCGTTCATATATCATTATGGTTTGTTTGTTGATTTTTTAAACTTTTAGCATTTCGAGTTTGTATGCTTGAGGTTGTCTTCGTTTCATTATGTATGTTTTCATGTATGGTTTAATGTTGTTGATGAACTCCTAACAGAAAGATTTTTTTGTGGCTCCTCCTTATATTTCTCCGTGTAGTGGATAAACACTTTAACCAGTTTAATATAGAGAACGGACTTATCACTTCATACATTCTAAGGATGCATACTGGGTTTATCCTTGTACAATGACATTTTAATTTATGTTTCTCCATTATGAGTATTGATTTCATTCACAGTTTGCTTAAATTATTTTAAAATTTTCCATACATTATCTTTTTCTTTTGGTACTAAAGCTTTCACCAATGTTCTTCCACTCAAAGTAGGAAAACAGGACTTCTAAATCAGGGGGTGTCTAATCACACTGTTATTTTGCTGAGTTCAATTATAATAATATATTTGATTCTAAGTATCGTGTTATTCAGCAGATGCTCTAATAAAACTCATATTTTCCTTAAAGGCATTCAGATTAACAAATTAACATACTAATTTTTAAATGATCTGTACCTATTTGGCACTTTGTATTTCACTAATTGCTATCATTGACAAATTAGGTGCACTATTTAATAGCAATAAAGTTCTGGTCAGCTGGATGATTTTCACTGCAGAGAACTAATTGGTTCTTTTCAAACAATATAAAAGTTGTAATCGCTATCACTGAACAACATATTAACTTAGTTGTTGGTAGAATAGAACTCTCTGTGAAAAAGTGAGTTATGTTATCTCTGATGTCTAAATTTATTAATTGCTCATGTCCTGCTGTTACCTGATTTTTTACTCTCTCTACTGGTAACACAGTTTTATCATTTATGTTCTTCTGATGTTCAAACCCAATGTAAGGTGAAATTCCCCTTGTGCCTCTTTGGTGCCTCAGTGCTGCCCCACATTCACGAACAATCCCACAAGGCAGCAAGAACTGTAAGGGTCTTTTGAGTTGCCGCTGTTATAGTTTCCACTCCTAAAATTCACTATGCCAATCACATTGACTCTTACGTTCATTCTTCCTTTTCTGTGTCACTCTAGGTTGCAAGCATTGATGCAATTGCTCCAATGCAATTGCTCTTCTTCTGATAAATAACTTGTTACCTTAACACATCTTGGTGAGTAACTATCTATGATTTATTTCTTCTGCAAATTGTTTACTTATTGTTCTGCCTCGCCAAAAATTTTATGGCTGATAAAAATAGGTTAGAGGAACCGACATATATTTGACCACTACAGATAGTATCATTTGTTCACGAGGTACCCTTTTCTTCTTTCTCGATATAATCATTTTCTTGTTATCTTAAGTTCTCCGGTTGAAGTATTTGTGGAAGGCAAAAAAGTGAACAAGTGGCACTTTCAAGTACAAATGTTGGTATAACGCTCAGATCGATTTAGTTATTTAAAATACATGCTTTAAAAGTTCCTGGAAAAAACAAGAAAGCACCACTACACCCCTCCTTCGAGTTAACAATTCCATACTAAGAGATCCTTTGTCTTCAAATCTGCTTGTTTGCGTTTGTAAGTTCCTGTTTTGTTCTTTGGCCAATAAACTTAAGTATTTACTCTCATAGGAACTAAGTTTTAAACTTTCAATATAACTCCACTAGCATTTTATAACTTAAAAATGACTGAGCATTTGCACCAGAGTGATGAATTGCTATTTTTCGCGTTTCATGTGCATGATTTCTTTTTGTTATATTAATTAGTCTCTTTCCCCTCCCCTCCCCTATCCTGACCTGTGCAATGACAGAAGAAACTAAGAACTTGTCAAATCTTTTCAGGAACGATGGTAAAGATAATAAAGGATATGATGGGTAGTGCCCTTTGAATCTGTTCATAACCTATCAATAAGTTGCATTCCAAATCCTTCTTTTTGATTTTGGCAAATTTATATTGGTTCTTGTGATGTAGCTAGGAGACTTCTATAAAATGTATGACACTAATAGCTGCACCCATACCAGCCAAGGTTTAATCTTGGTGGAAGTATACTTTAAAAATAATTTCATCAAGTTTAAATTTAACCCTACAACTTTGTTTGTTTGACATGATGATCCTGCATCTCTTATTCCTTGAAATTTACTCTTCAATCTTCATTACAAAAGGAATATTGGCAACTATAGAGTGGTTTTTATTACTATTACATGCATGAGATAATCATGATTGTATAGATAAAAGCCTCATACCAAAATCCTCTAGCATTTCCTTAATAGTACTATCCCTACCACTTCAAGATCTGTTCTTGCAATTTGCAAAGGTGCTTGACAAAAAAACTGTTACTGCACGTATCAGGTTGGTGTGCGTATAGAGCAAAGCTCTTTCACTAATTAACTCAATCGTGTGCTCCTCCGAAAAGAATGAAATAAGCCTAAGCTAGGATGAAAAAATGTTTGTGCTTCTCTCTATCTCTCTGTTCCTGCTCTTTCTGAGTTTTATTCTCATCAGAGAAAAGAGTTTAAATTTTTTATTACTTCAGATACATGACTTGCTAAGCTAACATAGACGATAGAGGAGCGAAGAGGAGCGTCCTCCAAATTGAGTACAATGATAACACATAATAAACCAGAGGTAGAAGAATGAAGGAGCCAAGCTTTGCTTATACAGTACGTAAATACAGAGCGAAAATAGTGAGTGAGAGCTCTGATGAGATAGTGTAAAGTAAGAGTTCTGTTTCCAGATCTGGAACTGAAGTGCAATTATGATTTCTGTTGTGATACTTTTTCTGATGAAAGTTTGTTGTTTAACTTATTATTTGTTTCATGCACGCTGTGGTGATTGACGCAGTCAATACTTTTTTTCCTGGCCTCATATGGGATTGCGAGCCAAGTATCATGCTGTATGTCAAAACTTTATTGCTATCTTTTGTGCATGCCACACTAGATACTTCGTAGTTGTATTTACTATTGCGTATACCTTTCGTCCCCTTCAAGTTCTTTTTGTTGTGATATGATAATTTTTGTTAGATTCTTCGTGTCATTGAGAAGTATAAAGTTTTTTGAGAAATAAGACTAGCTGTAAATGTCATTTTTTGATAAAGTGACTAGGTCTGTTTGGTTTGTATTATGAGAACTGTTACCTTTATAATAAGTGATTATAACGTGATCAATCAAAACAATCTGCTTTTGAAGTAATAGCTCCAAAGGTTGATATCTGTGATTAACAAAATTGATAATCAGAAAACCTGATTCCTTAAGATAAATCAAACCAATAGAAGCTAATTTTAAATATCATTGCGTTTGTTCATATGCAGGAGTTTTTTCCTGCTTGCTTGTTTTCAGTAAACACATTGATGTGATTAAGGAAGGGAGTTTGGTTACTAAAGTTCTATTCTACCTTGGATAGTTTACTGTTTATCCAGTCTATTAGGTTCATTAAACCTGCTGCTTTGCCCTTTCTTTTTTAATAAGTGTGACGTACAGTTTTTAACATCGTGGAAGTCCTTGCTGATACACCTTTTTTAGTTTTTTGTTCTCTTTTTTGTATCGTTGTGTTTCTCACCAAATCGGTCTGCTGCTATTTATTTGACGCAAACTAATTCAATTTGCAATTTGTTACGGTGGATAGGACTTATTGCCTGTTCCAATCTAAAACTTAGTAAGTATTTATGTATTTGGTGGTTTTCACACTTTTGGGTATTCTGCTGGAACATATTGTTGTTGTTTATTACCACAATATAGCTTTTAACATCGTGGTACATCTTGATGTGCAGAATTCTAGTTGGATTTATGTGCTGAACTATGGTTGTATTGGTACTACTTGATATGAGCGTCTAACGGTTACTATATTTGGTGATCCTTCTTCCTAGACACTGTCTATTTCTTTAGGTTTAAAACAGTAAGTCTCTGCTTTCTTGTCTTCATCATGGACCACGACTTGTGAAAGCATTAGCGATAAGCTGGATTCTGGAACAACAGATACAATATGTATTATGTTGCTATCATGGTACAACATACATGTCCTTCAGTTGTATTTATATTTGTATGCTGACAAACAGTATCTGTCGAAATGAACTTCACTGTAATGCAAAAGTGTGGGGGCCGTGCAATCTTCTAATTTCTCATCTTCTTCTGCAAATCCTGTCTTGAATTGTATCTTCAAAAGAATGGACTGCATTACAATTAATTCAACAAACAGCCTTTACTGACTCTTTTTCTGGTATGCTTGTTCGATCTTTCTTCCACTAATGTTATGTATTGCATCTGTAATCTAAGGTATTGTTTCTGGAAATTTTGATCGTATATGAATTTGTGTGCGAGAAAGAAGACAATGAAACAGGCATAATTAATAATATTATTAACAGGAAGAAGAGGAAGTCAAGCTTTTTTTGGCTTTCTTAGGGAAAGCAAACGGAAGTGGGTGCCGTTTCAATGAAACGTTCGGGTGGATGGTTAATTAAAGAGGTAAAATGAGAAAAATCCAAAAAATTGTGGAATGTTAGGAAATTTAACTCAAAGTAATACTGTGAAACAAGCAAATAGATAAGAATGTAGAGAGAAAGAGAGGAGAGATTTTTATTTCTTGAAGTGTTTTTTAAATGTGTACAATGTGATTGTCCAAACCCTCTATAGGATGAAATTGAGGTAATATAATTGGACGTGATGAACATGGTATTAATTATTGAAAACATGAGGGAAGATTATGGGAAGGTTATAGAGGTGTGGGAGGTACAACTATAATGGTGAGAAGTAGTAGGGATAACCTACATTATGGAGAAGAGTAGTGGTAATTATATTTGATTAGTGGACATCCATATAATATGTATTTCATCACACTCCCCCTTTGGATGTCCACGGATACTGTGTCTCGTTAAAACCTTATTAAGAAAAAATCATGTGGGAAAAAAAGCTTAGTGAAGGAAAAAGAGTACACATATCTTGTAATATGTATTATTTGCTGCTTCATTAAAAATTTTGTCAGAAAAACTCAGTGATATAAAATCTTAGCTGAGGAAAAAAGAGTACATCGCGTATTTGCCTCCTCCCGATAAAAACATCAATTTGTTTCTTTGAGATGACGAGTTTCGATCTTGTATACCAACTTCTCAAATGTTGAGGTTTCTCATGCTTCACTAAACAGAACACCAAATTATCAAGCGAACAAATTTGTTGAACATCTATTTCACTGTTCGGTGAAGATTGTGTCTGATAAAGTACTTTGATGAAATATATGTTTTATTTCGTCTCCTTCAATATGTGCTTCTTTCAATTGAGATAAACAAATATCATCGCCTTTACTATTATTGAAATCTTCTCTTCAAGGAAAAGTCACACATCTGTTGTGTGTTGAGTGATTTGCTTTATCAGTTACTAATATATTGACATGACTTGGATAGGTATCAACAATTGACTACCTTGTGAAGTAATAATATAGCAATACTCTCACATACAAATAGATTGTTGGAAGAACGAACTTCAGAAAATGCCTGCATTTGCATAACCAACAAAACCTTATTTGTTAGAATAAGCAAATCTATATCAAGGATTCCTTTTGCAATATAATACTAATAGTATTCCAATATCTTCATATATGAATAAAATTATATCTCACTAGCATATTATTATACTCATGGTTCTAGCAAGATACATAGTGCACCAATTGCAATAGACACAAAAATAAATCATGTACGCCATGATTGCTCTAATCCACATAAGAATTTGCTGAAACTTTATTTAATAAATTTCTTGGAAACCTTAATATGCTTCAGAACAGTTTAAATCCTTCAATGATTTCTATGTACGCATATCAAATTTTTCAGGTATTACTAGACTAAATTTGAAAGCAATTGCATCCACCACAAGAGAAATGTTTCCAAAAAATCTTGTGTCACCTCACTGGCTTTATTCTTCAGGTGTTGGGACTATCAGTCCAAAACTTCAAGTTTTTCAAGTGAATTCAATATTGATTTGTGTATTTTTCATTGACCAATCATTTATCTGTTCATATTTTATGACAGATTTGAGCTCAAGATCCTCGTCAATATTAATAATATTGAGCACTACCTTATATTAACAATATCGTCGACGATCATTTTATATCGGTTCTATCACCACTCAATAAAGACATAACTTATCGAGATCTCAATAGTTTCAGGTATCTGAGCCTCTCCCATGAGGTCTTATAAAGTGTTATGTCGTGGTACTCTTATAGAGCACTTGCCTCCTTAGTATGACCATCTTTATCATTTGCTTCTCTCCTTCTTCAAGGAGTTTTATCTTTGGAATTTATTAGTCTATTACGCTTCATGCATTCCATAGACTATGTCCATTATGGACTTTATTCTATTTGGAGCATTAGCAGTTGAAATATGACATTTAGCTTTGGGTCAGCAAATGCGCCTGGCAATATTTTGCAAATGAATTATCACTTGAACTTTAAATCTAGATGTACTCACAATAATTCATTCCACGTATCACTTTTCAGCTGCCCATTTTCTCCCCCTAATGTTGGGATGAAGGTAGGAAACCCATTTTTGTGCATTGCGGTAGGATAATTAAATTATCTAACACATTCATATTTCTAGATGGAAATTATTTGGTTCCTCACCCTGAACCAATTATGTTAGGGAGAATTTTTCATAACTTGTTGGCTAGATGCATACAAGTGTTGTTGTACATTAAATAACACTCCTCATACCAAATTTCTATATTGGAGTTTTATTCTCATAACCAATGGTTTAGCTATAATTGGAGGCATACAATATCTGCAAAACCAACTTGGATTTAAACTAGCATTATCAAGATAAATTATCATAATTTTTATTCTGAAAGCTCTAATAATTTGAGCAATCAACCTTGCAAAATCCAAACTGCAAGTTGATAACAAACGCACATGTGACCATACAATAGATGCATCTATTAAAATCATACAATCGTAAACAGTTCACATGACAGGTGACTGGGCCCATATATATATCACCTTTTATACATTCCAAAAATCAGGGAATACCATCTCAACCCCAGCTGGTATAGTAATCAATTTATCATGAGAACAAGTTGTACAGGAGAATTCTTGAAGAATCTCCTAATTCTGCAATATATGCAATGCGAATTCTAAATCATTTTTCGCATCATAATTGAACCGGGATGGCCAACCGGTCATGCCAACTGATATTTATTTCAGTAAACATTTTTCTTTACTATGGCATGTGATTCCATCATCATGCTTATACATGTGTTGTACAAATGGAAGAAAAATCGGATAGCCTTTCATATTTACCCGGTATGATTGTAGTAATATGAAGATATTCAATCTTCCTTTCATTTATAGTCTCAAATGCCAACCACTTTGGCTAATATATTTGAAACTCAAAAAGTTACTTTTGAGACTTACTACAATATCAATATCATGAACAATTTCATTCATCCACGTAGTAACAAATTGATTCTTTTGGAGCTCTTAATTAATTGTAACACAAGATCTTTTGTCACACCTTTCATATAGTAAATGTCTATTCACGGAGAAAATCATATTATAATAAATTGTCATGGTCAACATCTTAAGCAAAATCATTTCTTGCTTTAATTTTTCCTTTATAACTTTGTATAGGGCATGACAAAATATTTTTGGCGTATCACATATACGCGTTCTATGACATATTCATGTAACAACACAAAACGTTCATTATATTTCTGTCTCTCATACCTCCCTTACAGATGAGTTGTGGTATTTATCCAGCTATACATAAGCATAATATTGTACATAATCTCTATCACATATATATTTTCACATTCACTTTCAGGAATGAGTAAGCATTTATAATGCTTATCACAAGTCACATATTTAAGGTATGAACTATAATTATGTGAATGTGTCTCGTATTAACAGACCACATTAATACATATTTCCTTCACCTTTGAAGAATTATTTTGAGAACCCTTATTGTTCTCCTTTTTACAATTACCATAATGATGACTATTATTATTTGATCTATTGCACGCCCATGTTCATTGGTCAACCACTTGTCTTCATTAGACTTATTATGCACTGCTACCACATTTATTTCAAGAATGGTGCAAATCAAATGGGACAAGATTCATGCTTTTTCATGAAAAATACATTATTTTTCTTTAGTCATCATTATATCATCAACATGGTGCGTTGAGACTCAAACCCAATGCCTCACCCATATAAAAACATGTTAGACCATAATGAGTTGGGACTCGAAACCAACTCTTATCATCATGGAGTATCAGGACTTGATCCTGATGTCTTGCCCTCATGGTGCGATGAGCCTTGGATCCACCGTCTTATCCACAGTTAATAGTATAATAGGCCAATGCATTGGAACTCATCCTTGAGCTATAAGTCAGTACTGAAATACCGTATATGTGCATTAGAATCCAACTATTTTTATAAGTAGAGAATAATATTCAGCTGTCTATAAGGAAATTTTACTGGAGAGGATTTTCAGTTTATGGTTCTGACATAAATCTCTACAATAGAATGCACATATAAACACTTCTGTTGTCGCAAGCCGCAACCACACAAATAAATTGTAGTAGTAAAATCAAATTTCGTGGTAATTAATTACAAGTCATGACTAACTTTCACATTAAAAAAAGACATAAACAAATTGTACATTATATCATTAACTCCAAAAAAAAAAAAATTAGGCTAAATTAAGAATCAGTAAGTATTATCCAATATATTTTAATGGCATGAATCATTAAAATAGTAAAAAATAATTTTTTACTTATCCTACTCAATCCAGAAATAAGTTTTAATAAACATTAAAGCTACTTTTGATATAAGAAGACATCTAATCAGATATATATGGAACATTAGTGTTACGAATTCTTTTCCTATTCCAACCATGTAAGCAAAAAAGAAAAAATTGATGCTAAGTGTCACACATATATGCAGATTAAGATTATTGGTTTGATTATCTTGTTAGTCATATTTGCATAAGTGTAAACTCAAAGCTAAAGCTAAAGCTAGACATGAATTAGCGGACATATGCTGACATAAGAATTTAAAAGTACAACTTACTGGACATAAAAGAAAATTGACCAACTCTGGTTGAAAGAAGATAAAATTCGATTAAAGCAGATAATCTCAATTGGTAGAAACTCGTGCTGTTAACGTATTAAGAAACTTTGTTCAAAGTAATAATATGACACATGCAAATAGACAAGAATGTAGAGAGAAAAAGAGGAGAGATTCTTGTTTCTTCAAATGTTCAAGTGTGTACAATGTGATGCCCAAACCCTCTATTTATAGGATGACATTGAGGTAGTACAAAGGTATGTCATCAACATGGTATTGACTAGGGGTGTTCATGGTTCCATTTGGATCGATTTTTACCTAAAAGGAAACCAAACCAAGTAAGTTGGTTCTTAAAATGTTGGAACCAAACCAAACCAATTAAGTCGATTTTTTAGCGATTCGGTTTTTGTCGGTTTTTATCGGTTTATCGGTTTTTTTCTTATTATGAGACTACACGACCAAACACATATTCCAGCGACTACATTTTCAATGTAACACTATCAAACCAATTACGCGTTGAGAAATCTATCACTTACCATGATATATTAATGATAATTGAATCAAATAGTGACGAATAATTTAAGTACTTAATTAAAAATTAATTATTTTTAACATGAAATAATTCTTGTACTTAGCAAAAGCAAACTACCAATCAAACTAGAATGTAAAGGCAAAGAATTAGATTATTGCAATAGCAAAGAACTAGACTCATAATACAAACTACTAATATGTACCATAACATTTTAGAAACTTTATATAAAAATATACATATATATAGGTGTAATAATAAATTTAAATAGCTATGTCTACAGTCAATTTGGTTCGATTATTTTCGGTTACTTTTTTATTAAAATCAAAACCAAACCAAATTTGATCGATTTTTAAAATTCAAAACCAAAACCAAAACAAACCTAAAAAGTATGATTTTTTTGGTTAGTCTAGTTCGACTTTCGGTTTGGTTCGATTTTTCGGGTCTTCATGAACACCCCTAGTATTAACTATTGAGAACATGAGGAAAGATAATGGAAAAATTATAGAGATGTGGGAGTTATATTTAATTAGTGGACATCCATATAATATGTATTTCATAACATGGAAAAAGATAAATGCATTTTCTAGCTTTTGAGATGTGCCTCATGAGCATTTTTTGTCCCTCCTTTATATATATATATAGATTGAACATATTCATGTTCATTCCTCATCGTAGTAAATGCTAAAGAAGAATTAAAAGAGATGCATTGCAATATCCAACTAAAAGAGACTCATTAATAAAAACTTTAACATGGTCCGGAAATTTATTCAGATCAAATTCATAATCAGCCACATTCAAATTAAAATTGTGTCAGGCACTTTTAATTGAATCTTCAACATTCAAATCAAATTACCTTCAAATTTATACAAACATTAGCAGATTTTAGTAAATTACCTTTAAATTTTTCTTCGTGGTGGATTGCCACAGATTGACACAACAACTTGGCGAAGGTTTTCTTCTGTTTATAGAGATGGGCAAAGCCGCGTGAGTTTAATTAGAAAAAGTGAGCTTTTTTATAAAATACAAAATTTTAGGATAATTTTTAAAACTTTTACAAACCAGACATTAATATTTTGAGCCAAAAATAGCTCTTGAGCTGGTTTTGGGATTTGAATTTTTTTTAAAATATGGATAAAAATCTATAAACAAACAGGTATTTGCCTAATAAAAAAAAAAAAAAATGGACAAAATTTATGACCAACCGGGGGCTAAAAAGTCAACTATAAGTATTTATAAAAAAATCATGATTATTGTAATAATATATATAAAAAAATTACTTATTGTAATTGGCTAATCTTCGCATATAGGGTAAATAATTGTTATAGCAAAATAAAAAGAAAGTATTCATGCTGAAGTTAAACATCCTTAAATGAGTAGTTGTATAGAAGGACAAATCTTTTTTTTCTCCTTTCGATTACGTTGAATGTTTTCCATCACTTTACGAGAACTAATAACTTGAAAAATAAATTGTTTTTTTATTTAAAATGTTACAACCTACATAAATTACATTTAATTGTGAAAATCTCTACATTAACCTCTAAAATTATGTTACTTAATTTATGCCTCAAAGACTCTGGGGGGACGAGGCGGCCAGATCCCTTACCTCTGTCTCAAACAAACAATTAACCAAAAATTTTCTCTCCCTAGTCTTCTGGGTTTTGTACAAGTCTCCGCATAATAACTGGGTAGAGGAAAACAAAAATACCAAAATCCAAGTCTGCCTATATTCATGGCTTCCAATTATAATAATCAAGATTTACCAGAAGCCACAGTGCAAAACGTGCTAGAGCAAGATACACTGAAGTGGGTATTTGTAGGGGGTAAAGGTGGGGTTGGCAAAACTACATGTAGTTCAATTCTTGGTATCCTTCTTTCTCAGGTCAGATCCTCAGTTCTCCTTATATCTACTGACCCTGCTCACAATCTCAGTGATGCCTTCCAACAACGCTTTACCAAGTCTCCTACCCTTGTCAATGGCTTCTCCAATTTGTATGCCATGGTATTTTCTTTTTTGAAACCCCTTTGCCTTTAAAGCTCAAATTTTTATTTGGATCTTGTTTGCTTCTTCTTGGAATTAATTAATTGTATCACTTGTGAATTTGGTGCTCTTGGTATTGTGGGTTAATAGTTGTTACAGAGAAAAATGACACCCTTATTGTTTAGGGAATGAAACAGGTACTACACTTTTGTTATAGTTATGCTTAATAACAAAAACTGTGTCTTTCCTTCATGTATGAATTGAGAAATTTAAGGAATTCATTATGAATTGAGACAAAAACAAAGGTTAGAACTTCAATACTCCGAACTCTTTTTCTTGTTTTTTTGTGTGTGTGAGGGGGGGAGGGGGGGTTAATTTAGTGGATGTGGAGGAGTGGTTTGTTGGAATTGATTTTCGGCCCTTTTGTATTAAGTATTACTCAGCTTTACCAAGTTCAAGTCTCGTGTTTATATTGGTGTGTATTGAATTCAAAGAGTGGCCTTTACTGAATAATTTGTGACAACTTTATGGCAGTTTGAATGTATGGTCAATTTCTCTTTTTACCTGATATGCTGTTGCTATCATGATTTTTTTATTAGAGTTGTGTTCTTTAGGAAATTGATCCAACTGTGGAGAAAGAAGACTCAGTCAGTTCAGATGGGATGGATGACTTTTTGTCTGACTTGACAAATGCAATTCCGGGGATTGATGAAGCTATGAGTTTTGCGGAGATGCTAAAGTAATTGGTATTCCTTTGTAATAAATACCATGATTGTTAACTTTGAGGATAAATGTTTTATGAACCCCCAATTTATTTGAATGTGATAAAGAGTTATTCTTGCACTAAGCCTCATTTGATACTACACTTTTATGGTAGTATGGAGTGCTGAGGATAATGATGTAAAATTAGTCTACTGCACTGTATGAAAGGCTCTTTGGATATATCGTATCCCCTAAACACTGGATGAAAAGTTTGATCCAATTTACAGAATCTTATCTAGTCGATGGCCTTGAATGTACATTGAGCAGTAATTTAGTTGCCACAACATGGACTATTCTTAGGCTTCTTGTTTATGGGAGATATATTATATTAAAACTATAGAAAGTGCCGGAAGAGCTACAAGTGATCCAAAAATCAATGAGTCTAGGTTTTGGAAGATTCTGTGCACGAATACACGAAGAACGTATTTGTTGTTCATGGTTACTTCATACTTGGTTTATGGTAGGAGCTCCTCGGATCAACTTTCCCTTCACTTGCTTATCAGGACAACAAGATATTAAACCAACCTTTAATAGTTGTTTATACATCCATGGATCAAGATCTGCTTTGTTATGTGGTATATAGAGGACTCAATACTGGTCTAGTTTACGAGATCCTAGAAAAAGCTTCCTACTCTGGATGAAATAAAAAAAACTGTCTTTTAGTATTTAGGCCTAGTCACTTATCAAAAAAGTATATAGACCTAGTTGGCCTGATCCATTTAATCCAAGAGACCCTATCCTATATTAAAAGAGCCCCTAACTTCACCGTACTAGACCCCACTAGAAGAGGGATAGGGGACAGCTATCTCAATGCACTTCATAATTTAAGGGTTACCCTGGGGGCGACCGGGGAACGCAACCCGATAGGGTGTCTGTGGATCTGGATCCATAACTTGTGCCCTCCATCACATATGTAAGAGCCCGTCTCGAATTTGAAAGAAGGAAAAGAGCGGTTCCACTACACGATGCATAAGCGTCAGCTTAAGGAGGTACCAAACTGCACTAATTAACGACCCCTCTAATTGACGCATCACTAGATATAAACGAAATTGGATAAGGGATGTTTATTCAACTGAAAGTGATCATCATGACTATGTTTTTTCCTGAACATCTGATTCATTAATTTGTTGGGATCCTTCTAACATTTTTGGTTCGAAGTTCATTTTCTTATGATACATCTGTAGTGCTTAAATGTGACTACTTTCTTACATTTGTCTAGAGACCAATATATTTGTTTGTCGGTAGGTTAACACTGCTGGCTTATTAATCAAATCGGGCTATAACTTTTTTCCATTTGTTTCTTTCCAGACTGGTGCAAACCATGGACTACTCGGTAATAGTGTTTGATACAGCCCCAACAGGGCATACTCTTCGGCTATTACAATTCCCGTCGACTCTAGAGAAAGGGCTTGCTAAAGTGATGAGTTTGAAGAGTAGATTCGGAGGTGTGCTGAGTCAGGTAATCGCCCCTCGAAAGAAAATCACCCACCTAACCCCAGACACACCCCAAAAGTCCATTTTCCATATTCTCCCC
>MCJB01040118.1:83428-134904 GCA_002018475.1 Nicotiana obtusifolia | reverse complement strand
CCCCCACCCCACCCCCCAAAATAAAAATCTCCCGCTAAGCTGCTAATTTGAAGTTCAAGGTTGATGCTGTTTGCAAGAAAGGAAAACAGAGAAATTTACTAAAGTTTGTCTGCTGCAGATGACTCGCCTATTGGGTGTTGATGAAGAATTTGGGGAGGCTGCTATCCTTGGCAAGCTTGAAGGCATGAAAGAAATTATTGAAGAAGTGAACAAACAGTTTAAGGATCCGGTAAGATTCTTACCTCAAGATCATTATTCCTTTTTTTCTTTCCTTTTCTTTTGGGTTTATTACTGAGAAATCTGCTGTGAGGTAGCTAGCCCAACCCTGTTTGCCTACAAGTTCGAAACTTAGGGAGTATGGACCCGTCCCTCTAATCGGCTCCCGCATAAATTCGAGGTTTCATTTCAATGGTAGGATTCACAATTGTAACGTGCTCTCCAATCCACACATCCCCGTGCTGTGCATCCTTACCATTGGATCAAAGCCCTGGGAGCAATAAATTACCATTCTTATGAAGACATTTTCAAGTGCTCCCTCTATCCCAATTCATTGGCACTCCTCCCTTTCTTTGGCTCCCAAAAAAAATTGGCACCTTCCTCTATTTAGAAACTTCATGATCTTTATGTTACCATTTTGCTTTCTATGCCTATGCTTTGTAGGAATTGACATGATATATGGACCATACTGGAAAGGTACTTTTGGTACTTGATGTGTATTTAGCTTATGTGTCGAAAGTCTTCATTTCTTTCTTAAAATATGTGTCCAGTCAAATGCTACCAAACAAATTGGGAGGGAGGGTGTAACTGTTGCTGGGTCCCAGCCTAGTGGCACAAATTAGTTTTAATGTCAGAGATTCATTTGCCTTTGGACCTAAGAAACAGGTGAAGTTTAAGTTAGCAATCAACAAATTCAGGGAAAGTGGTGGCAGAATATCCTTTTGCAGGATCTCGTCTACTAGAATCTCGTGTTATAGCGGAAGATACAGCTCCTTTGCTCTTTGACCAGAGACAAATACAAGCTGTATAATTGGATTTGAACCTTTTCTGTTGGTATTACTCCCGGTGTTTCACTCTATTTTAGGGGTGGTTTTATAGTGTCTTTTGGGGGTGGGGATAAGTTTGCTTGGACTAGAAACAGAGTACCATGGGTGAGAAGGAAATTTGCTAAAACCAAGACTGAAGTAACGGACTCATTAGATTTTCTAAGTTGTGCATTCCTTATATCTGCTGGATGTTACTGTTTCGAATATCTGTTGCTTCTTTGAACCATCATTAAAATTGGTCGCATGGTAAAGAGTTCATGCAGCCTTATATTGTTGGTTAGATAACTATTTATCCTACTGTTTCAGTTGTACATAGTTCTCACTTCTCTAGTTATTTGTGTAGTTCTTCATTATTAAGGTCTGAACTTTGACACTTAACTGGTTTCTGTGTTTTTTAAGTTTGAACAATGAGTTATTTTGAAGTCGGGAGCAATGCATATAGATATATTCAATACGTTTGTACTGCTTCTTTTATTTTGATTGTGGAGGAATCTGCTGTTGTTGCCTGTTGATTCAAATTCTGTAGCTTTTGTGTATATGATTGCTGGAGCATACCACCTTCCCCTTCAAAAAAGGAAAGAGAAAAAAGGTT
This sequence comes from Nicotiana obtusifolia, assembly GCA_002018475.1. Classification (NCBI taxonomy): domain Eukaryota; kingdom Viridiplantae; phylum Streptophyta; class Magnoliopsida; order Solanales; family Solanaceae; genus Nicotiana; species Nicotiana obtusifolia. The sequence continues at coordinate 133,269 of MCJB01040118.1, read as the reverse complement.
ACAGATGTGTGTCACCAAATGCTGAATGCTAAATATTCTTTTGTTCTTTGTTCACTTAAACTTCCACTATGTTATCGAGTTCAACTGATACATTAACACCATTTTTCTTTTTTCTTTTTTAATAGGACTTGACAACATTTGTTTGTGTTTGCATTCCGGAATTCCTCTCTCTATATGAGACTGAAAGACTAGTTCAGGAACTTGCTAAATTTGAGATTGATACACACAACATTATAATTAACCAAGTGATTTTCGACGAAGAAGGTACAGTTCCCATCTTTAACTAGTCCAGATTCTTCTTTCCTATTTTTCGTTAATTTTCTTTTGGCTTGTATATTTCATTGCATTAATATTCCCTGTGCCTTGACCCCTGCTATTGTTCCAAAACTGCGACACCCTTTGATCAGTAATTTTATTCATACAACTTACATGTTCCAAGAACTCAAACTGATGTACCTAACCGAATTCAAACTTTTAAAACTGCTCAATTAATATGTTAATATGTTCTTCCACTACTGTTGTTGTACTATATGTAGTAAACTAATATTTTAAGTTCCCAATCGATCTCATATAGGTCAGAAGGAGTTCTAATTTCTTCTGCTTGATGTGATAAGCTAATTTGTAGGAGTTGTAATCCTTTTCAGTTGTTGAATCCAAGTTGCTGAAGGCTAGAATGCGGATGCAACAGAAGTACTTGGATCAGTTCTACATGTTATATGACGACTTTAACATTACAAAGTTGCCTTTGCTGCCACAAGAGGTATGGAGATGCTCTTGCACATAGATATCTGCTTCTTCCTTTTTTCACTGATTTATATTCTCGTTGTACTGAAAGAAAAAAAATTATTGATCATAAATTCATGAATCTTCTCTAGTAGCCATAACATGAAAAATACTGCAGCATACCACCAATGTGAGAACCTTTTGTGGTTTGTACCAGTCTGCTCATGATGAGTTATTTTTTGATAGGTTTGTGGGGTTGAAGCCCTAAAAGCATTTTCACATCATTTTATAACACCATACAAGCCTTCTCTTTCTCGAGGCTCGGTGGAAGAGCTGGAGAACAGAGTAGCTTCATTGAAAGAACAGTTGAAAGATGCTGAAACAGAATTAGAGCAAGTTAGAAAAGGCAAACAGAAGGTATAACCAATCTCAGACGACCAGGGCGATGGAGCGTGATGTTTCGGCTTCTTCGCTTGTGTATTTTTATTAAGGGAAGTATCATTGAACGAATACTTGTGTATTTTTCAAGAGGATTTTCATGTACGATTGTTTCATTTATTGTTGGGGAGGTTCATTTGTACCTTTGATAAGTCAATAAGTTGGGTTATTTAGGCTTACAATGTACTTGTAGAGGAAAGGGGACCAATGGTCTCATTAGATGTAAACCATATGATAAAGCCAGTATTTATGTAGTGAACCTAAAAGGCGGTGAAAGTTTCCTGGAGATGAGGAGCCAATTTTTATTCCAATCGTGAACTATGGTGACAAGAAGACTGTTAATTTCATCTACATAAACATTCTTTCGGTTTATGACATAGCTTATACCAAGTTTCTAACTACCTCTCAGGCATCGATGTTGGTCTAAGGCGCCAGATTAAGGTTCTGGTCCGAAAGGGCGTGGGTTCAAGTACCACTCTCAACATTCGGGTATTTTTTTAGATCTTTTTCCCCACATTTTCCTCTTCTTCTCTAGAATAATATAAAAATTAAACTTCATATTCACCATTTTGGGGCTTTCCAGTTACTAAGTAAAACAAGACGACGCAATAAAACCAAAGAGAAATACTCCTAAAACGTAAGCGCTACATGTGATACCTCACGAGATAAACCTGATGTTATGGTGGATAAATTCATTAGAAGTCGTTTGTATATTTACAAAAGATAAGAACCGAGTACGAAAGCACTTGTTTAGTGTAAGAATATTCTTTTCTCCATGTGGTAATTTAGTATTTCGTTTTACAAACATCTTCTCCACAATAACACTATTTTGTGGCATTGAATGCAAATTTGGTATAAATATATACTTGGAATCGCACAACTATATAGACATAGCCCTGATGAGAGCAGTGGATGCCATGCCACCTCTGAGTTTATAACCGCCTCATTTCGGAATAGATATCTTCTTAATTTTGCTAATATAAGCTCTAGGGTATATTCACTTGAATATAAGTTAATCTCCCATGTTTCTGAGGATATGTTCTTATTGGTGTTGAGAAAAAATTTGTGCTTTTTTGTTATACCAATCCTATCGGTATTTCTTGAGCAAGACTAGTAAATCTTTGTTTGCTCAACCAAAAATTTCTTTCGTAATAATTCAAGGTAAAGCATTTGTATCATTTTCCTTCTGCCAAGGTGCCAGGACAGAAAGGAATCAGTAATCAAAATGCGCTTATATTAGCATTCATACATTCAATACACTTCATTGTTGACTAGTACATGACATGATTAATGACCAAAGTTCTATTAGAGTCTGAATTTTTAGAAGCTCCTGATGTATAATATCAACATCAACCGCCATGCAATGTTGAGATGAAAACAACGTTATCCTTCTCTTCCAGCACTGTTTCAAGCTGGCCACTTAGTTCCCAATCAGTGTCATTTACAAGGACTAGAACTCCAGGTCTCCTGCAACAAATACAAGTTATGAATAGCTCTCTTCTGTTACTTCTTGGCTTGTGTAAGTGTGCAAGTATGAACGTGTTCAAACAAGATAAGGGACAAGGAGGTCTCAACAAGTATGGCACTGTATTTGATGGTGGCATCATTTCACTCAGCATGCTCCGCTATGGAGTAAGGTAAGGTATGCATAACTGGAGGAGGAGGGAACAGGAGGACTTTTAACAGGGGATGAGGTCGTCCCTGTAACAGCATAAGGAACTTATGTATTTACGTATTGCTGAGCTGGGTAAAAAGTTGATCCAACTTACACTGAGTCTCCTTTCATAAACATTTCAGGCCTTTCCTTGATCAAATTGGTGCGAACCCAAGTGAGCAAGTTTTTCATCGTCAACTGGTCAAGGAAAGAATGAAAAAGGAATCATACAACTGCTCCCTAGACAGATGAAAGAAAATACATGCTTAATTTGATCAACGTACGAACAACAATTATTAGAGATGAAACTGCACCTGCTTCTCTCCATCTTGAGGGTCAACATTGATGTTATGGATCTTCACAGAATCACAAAGAAGTTCCAATCCTCCCCTGAGTTTAGGAAGTAAAAGCATAATTGAAAGATGTCAATACAGGTCAGATGTGTATACTGTATGGTAACGCATTTTAAAAGGAAGTAGAAAAGAACACATAAGGAATGTACAAATGTTAATCAATGAGTGTCATGCTGACAAGAAATGACAATTCCTGACTTCTACTATCAAGTACTTGATATATAAGGTCACGAAATTCTGTCCCACCATCACCAGATATATGAGTTTCAAAATATTATCCACATTTGCACAACACAGATGTTAAGATGTTATACTTGACACACTGCTAGGTCACTGAACAACTATACATAGAAGTTATCAAGTAGAATCATAGGCAATAGTCACTGCACTATCCCATCATGTATAACAAGCATTTGCAGAAGAAGATAAATGATCCGCTCAGCTACAATGATGTCTTTTTAAATTTTGGAGTCAAAACTCATTCATTCCTAGGTGTTGAACAAAATCATTACGCTGAAAAGCAACTTGCAACATCTCAAATCTGAAGAGTCAAGACCTCCAAGGGTTATTTATTAGAACAAATTCTTCTACATGTTACATGTTAGAACAAAGTGCAAATTATTCAGAAAAAAATGAACACAGTGCAGCTAACCAACCCGAGAAAAAAGGAAGAAGAGCTTGAACACTATGCAAATTCCATCTCTTAAGAGTTCCATGATTTGGACCAACTTTCACTTTTCCATCATTAATGTGCTCAGTTATTTGTCGAATTGCCATTACTAATGTTCTTCATGATCTTTATCAAATACTTACTGACTTCAATTGTAAGATCCCAATTTGCTTGGGCAAAGGAATAAGTTACCTTTAGAACACTGTAAAAAACTAACAACAATCTTCAGGCGACACAATAGGTGATTCTTCTCACGCAGATGCAACTCATGGACTAAGGGCTCTAGTTTGCAATATTCATCTAGTAAAAGACCAGCTAAATGTTGTATATAGCATAAGATTTACAACATCAATTAACTAAAGCTTCATAAAAAGGCAACTTTTTCTGACTTCTAAATAAAAAATGAAAAGAGAATTCCTGTGTGAGACTATATATTAAACTCAAATATCCCACTTTATGCCCGAACAGCTGAAACTAATAGCTATAAGCTAATGAAATATTGCAAACATTATGCTGATACTCAAACACAGTCCTCTTTAGTATAGCACAAACAAGCACTCAATGATATTACAGCAGGAACAAAGATAGACTATATGAGTATCTCCCATTTTGCTCAATCAAGTAACTACAACTCCAAACTAGTCAGTGCAGCTATTAGAAACCTCTTCTTCCATGCATCCATACTAATATGTCTATGTCACGTACGGAGGAGCTCAATAAGAAATTAGAATCATATTGGATCAACTTTTGGGGCAGTGGATGACTAATATCTAAGTGCTCTTGCTTGGGATTTTGTTAGCCCTCAAAAATAATCCAAAGACACTTAAGTGTCACTTTCTCAGTAGCACGGCAAAACCAAAGTAGTAAGTCAAATACATAGGAAAGAGATTGATTGTGCCATGAATTAGCAAGAAACAGAAAACTGGAACATATACTGCAAACAAGATTAAAGATTTCAACAGTTTGTTCAGTCCCAAATATCTTTAAAGCTTCTAAAATCCACAAACCGCCCATCCAAAAGCCTTATACTCAACTTTTCCTTTTCAGTAATCGTGGCTCTAGACTAACCTGGAGAGAGGGTTTCAACTAAACATCTTATCTTTCAAAGAGTTACATCCCAGATTTGGAGCAACACTAATCAAATATTTGAAAATTAGTTGAATTTGGATGTACCATTAAAAGGAGAAATATAGATTGAATACAACATATAAAAGGAAAATATAAAAGTTACCCGAATTCAAGTGTCAATTGCATCTCTATTGAAGTCTATGAAAAGCTCAAAACCTTAAGAGAGGATATAGATGGACGACTTGATTTTGTAGGGTTTAGCGGGAGGGTTGAAAGTTGAAACGGACCGTCTTTACTCTTTAGAGCTGTTTATTCCCGTAATCTTTTTCTCTTTCCTCACTTAGTTTTCCAATTAATCAAAATATTCTCGTCCAGAGACAACCAATAAAACAGAATCAAAATATTCTCATTTCTTTATCGCTTTTTTTCACCCAAAATTTACACGTAAACCATGATATATATGTGTCTATATAAAATTTTCATCATTTAATCGTGATTATTATTTTTATGTATTCTCATCATTTCTATTGCCTAATTTTAATAAATTAATATAAAATATTTCCGTCTTTATGGTCTAATATAACAAACTCAAATATTCCATACGTAATAATCCTTCCAATAGAATAAACTTCGCCATAAATGTTTACCCACTCTTTCACCGAGTTGAATAATCTTCATTTTTCGTTTTTTTTTTAAGTGGGGGAAAGAAAACTAGAAAAGGCATGGCAGATTAGGAGAAAAGTAAATGTACAGATGGTTTGTGCAATGAAGCAAGTTCTGGTAGTATAAGATGGAATAATATAAGGAGCAAGCATGCAATATATATTTACATCAAATTTATAATTAATTAATATATACATTCTTACTTCATTATATCATTTAATCTGATGAAAATGTCGAGTGGAAAAAAATATATTTATTGTTGCTGTAGTATCATATTTCATCATCATAGCAAGATGAGATTGCATTAGGAGAATACTTAAACCTTCTTCATTGGCACAACCAACACATAAGATTTGCTTTACGGGATAAAGGGGAACCTGTAATTTTAAGGATATTGGCACCTTGTCATTTTAACAATATTTCATTTGTATAAAGAGGTAAAAATTAATGTTTGAGAAGGAGGCCTTTAGGTGTATTTATCTACTCTCGATTTTAATACAAACGTCAAAAGGTTATTGGAAAATGAAAGATATTGGCATGAGCTTTACTGTCCAACTAATCAAACTTGAAATTGAAATGGAAAAAAGTAAATAAAGGATATTATTAATCCAGCTTATATAAAGTTGTAAGAAAGAGATATCATAATCTAGATATAGTCTTTAGAATTAAAATTTAAATTATAAATTGTATTAACTGTTACTTTTATGTTTAAATATGACATTCCAGCCTCAAAATGCAAAAGATGATATTAAATTTAGAAACGAGAGGGTTCTAAACAAAATACAAAAACAATTTTTTGATAAATTAAATAGTAGTAGTAAACTTGATGGTAACTTAAAAAAAAAGGAAAATGGTCAAATATATCCCCTCTAGTTTGGTATATTGTTCACATTTATCTTTCGTTATACTATTTATATGTTCTTAGCCAAACTTTTTAAAATTACCCTCTACCTAACGAAAAACCATCAAATTAAAAAATACCCGTTTTATTTTAAACCCATTAATAACCCGTTAAACCCCTTTCATATACTGCACTTCTTCCTCGCATATTAGTCACCTCCTTCATAGTTATTTGTTGCACTTATTTGCAGGGGTTTTAGGTAACGCGGCAACTAAATAGAGGAGAAATCAATGTTTATCAAGCAGATGGTTCGGCAGCCCCAACTTTAGTATTAGGAAATATTAGTATTTCGTTTGGTAGTGATAGAATATTAGCTTTAAAGGACACATTAGATGTACCTTCCATCAGAAGGAATTTAATTTCGATTTCTAGCGCTATGAGAGATGGTTATGACATTAATTTTCATGATATTGATAAATGTGTTATTAGTTATAATAAACGTTATCTATCTTTGGATACATTGATTAATGGTCTTTTTATTGTTGATTCTATTCCTAAATTGTTACAACCTAAAGAAGTGAATTATATTGATTTACCAAATAAGAGAAAACGTTCTTCTGAATTAAGTGATATATATTTATGGCACTTACGTTTGGGTCATATAAATCTATACAGAATTTCAAGGTTGGTTAAGGATGGACCTTTAAGTTCATCAAAAGTGGAGGTACTACCAACTTGTGAATCTTGTTTAAAAGGAAAAATGACAAAACGAAATTTCCCCTCAAAAGGAAATCGAGGAAGTGATAAATTAGAGTTTCATTCTGATTTGTATAGTCCAATGAATGTCCAGGATAGAGGTGGTTTTGAGTATTTTGTGACTTTCACAGATGATTACTCAAAGTATGGATATATTTATTTGTTGCGTCGAAAGTCTGAATGTTTTGAAAAGTTCAAAAAATTTAAGATAGAGTCTGAAAAGCGACATAATAAATATATCAAGACACTACGATCTGATCGTGGTGGGGAGTACCTCTCTATGGAATTCATTAGTTGTTTATCAGAATGTGGAATTACCTCTCAATTATCTGTACCTGGAACTCCACAACAAAATGATGTAGTTGAAAGAAAAAATAGGGCTTTTATGGAAATGGTTAGATCAATGATGAGTTATTCCAGTTTGCCTTCGTCCTTTTGGGGACATGCCTTAGAAATAGCAAATTACGTTCTGAATTTAGTTCCTTGAAAGTCAGTACCTTTGACCCCTACAGAATTGTGGACTGGGCGCAAGCCTAGTCTGTGGCATATTCGAGTTTGGGGTTGTTCGGCACATGTGCTAAAAGGGAAAACAGATAAATTGGAGGCGAGAACAGATGTATGTGTGTTTGTGTGTTATCCAAAAGGGACGAAAGGTGGTTTATTCTATTGTCCTAAAGAAAAGAAGGTAATTGTTAGTATAAATGCCAAGTTTCTTGAAAAGGACTATTTGATAAACCATGTTCCTAGAAGTAAACTTATTTTACAGGAACTTAGCAAAGGAATGGAAACTCAGTCATCTGAAAAACAAAACGACCAGATGCAAACCCCGTAAGTCGATTTTGACATATCATTGCATTTTAGTAGTGGGAGAAATGACAATAGACTTGATATCCTGCAAGAAGAAGTGCCCGAAGTCATACTACCACAAAGTAGTGGGATTTTTATGTTGAGCAAACTACACAACATAAAGAAGTCTTTGATATCCCTATGGATAACATGGAGACTCTGGTTCCTGATAATGATGTGGTTTAACCACAAGATCATAATAGTGTAGTTGCAACTGATGTAAATAAGACAACCAGTTTGTTATGCGGTCTTAGGAGAATCATATGATAGGATCCTTAAGGAGCTAACTTTCGAACATGTCAATTACGACCAAGCACTACATGATAAAGATGCTGATAAGTGGGTTGCTGCTATAAAATCAGAGATGGGGTATATGTATTCTAATCAAGTCTGGGATCTTGTAGAAAAATTTGATGGGGTTAAACCAATTGGATGCAAGTGGATCTATAAGAAAAAGAGAGGTGTAGACGGAAACGTGCAAGCTTTTAACACAAGGCTTGTAATGAAAGGGTTTATCAAGTGGTCATATGATAGGAACCCTGAGGAGCCAACTTTCGAACCTGCCAATTACGACCAAGCACTACATGATAAAGATACTGATAAGTGGGTTGCTGCTATGAAATCAGAGATGGGGTCTATATACTCTAATCAAGTCTGGGATCTTGTAGAACCACCTGATAGGGTTAAACCCATTGGGATGCAAGTGGATCTATAAGAAAAAGATAGGTATAGACGGAAAAGTGCAAACTTTTAAAGCAAGGCTTGTAGAGAAAGGGTTTACTCAGAAAGAAGGGATCGATTATGAGGAAACCTTCTCGCCGGTAGCCATACTTAAGTATATTAGGATTCTCTTATCTATTGCTTCTAATTATGATTATGAGATTTGACAAATGGATGTCAAGACAGCTTTCCTTAATGGAAGTCTTGATGAGTACATCTATATGATGCAACGAGACGATTTCGTGAAAAGTGGCAAGGAACACATGTTGTGTAAGCTTAAAAGGTCCATTTATGGACTAAAACAAGCATCTAGGGCATGGAACACTTATTTTGACAAGGCGATTAAAACTTTTGGTTTTGATCAGTCTTAACGAGTCTTGTGTATACAAGAAGTGGGATGAGGACAAAGTGGCATTTTTAATCTTATATGTAGATGACATATTGCTCATAGGAAATAATGTGGGTATGTTGGGTTCAGTTAAACAGTGGTTGTCCACGCACTTCAATATGAAGGATTTGGGAGAAGCGGCTCATATCCTTGGGATCAAGCTCTTGTGAGATCGCAAGAAAAGGATATTAGGCTTATCCCAGGCTCTTTATATTGATACAAATATACTCTCTAGGTTCAGCATGCATGATTCCGAGAAAGGATTTCTCCCATTCAGGCATGGAATTTCTCTATCTAAAGATCAGTCTCCTAAAATTGATGAAGAGATAGAAAAGATGAAGGCGGTCCCCTATGCATCTGCTGTGGGGAGTCTGATGTATGCTATGTTATGTACTAAACCTGATATCTGCTTTGTTATTGGTGTTGTTAGTAGATTTCAGTCTAATCCCGGGAGAGAGCATTGGACAACGGTTAAGCATATAATCAAGTACTTGAAAAGGACTAGGGATTACATGCTAGTCTACCATTGGGATGACCTTGTGCCTATTGGGTACACTGGGTTTCCAATCAGACAGAGATTCTAGAAAGTCTACCTCAGGAAATGTGTTTCCTCTGGGAGGTGGAGCCATAAGTTGGAGGAGAATCAAGCAAACTTGTGTTGCTGATTCCACCATGGAAGCCGAATATGTGGCAGCCAAAGAGGCGATTTGGTTCGGAAACTTCCTAAGAGAGTTGGGTGTGTTTCCCTCGATTCAAACACCAATAACACTTTATTGTGATAATAGTGGTGTGGTTGCAAATTCGAAGGAGCCACGAAGCCATAAAAGAGCAAAGCACATTGAGCGTAAATATCATTTAATTCGTGAGATAGTGCAAAGAGGGGATGTAGTAGTCACAAAGATTGCGACGGAGAACAACTTGGCGGACCCGTTTACTAAGAGCTTGCCACAAAAGACTTTTGATAGGCATGTAGACGGAATGGGCGTCAGAACTGCAGACGCATGGTTGTGAGTCTAAGTGGGAGATTGTTAGGATATACTATAAACAATGCGTAATGCTATAGTATTCTTTATGGAACAATTGTTTATTCATTTATTCAATTCAATAAAGTTTTATTTAAATAGATCATGTATTTGTCTGTGTGTCCATTGCTTATATAATAGATGATTTAGTGTATAGAATTTAGCTTATACACGGAAAATTAAATCATCGGTTCTTATAAGTCATAAAGTTTATGTTCACAATCTAATGATGGAATTGGACAAAACCATCGGAATGGTTGTAGCACAAGACTAAATATAATTTATCTTGATTATGGGAATGGTTTAATTCCAACTTCTTGTGCTAGTACATTTTGTATGTATTGAACGGATCAAGTAGAGATAAGTATTTTATACTGACTTAATAAAATAATTTCTCTAGTCCATTCAATGTACTTATACTCTTAATCTTGATATAATTATTATTAGTTGTGTATGTCATTTATTGTTTTGATTTAATAAAATGCAAGATTCTTTCGTGGGTCAATAAGCCTGGTAAATTGGACAATAAAGATATATATTGGCAAAGTAATAATTAATTGATAGAATCCATGTCTCGGCTTTTGAGATTAATGATACTCCTTCATGAAATCCGATACATGAAATAAGTTAAGCGAAAGTCTAAAGGAAGTAATCGATAAATTTAATTGTCATTAGTTTAATTTGATTGATTAGAATCTGAATCTTAACATGGGGAGTTAAATAAGGTTTTATGGAAGAATTTCGAAATTGAACTAAGGAGTGCAATTACGAATTTTTAGTGGAATAATTCATAATTTATTATGGTAGAAATTAATTTTAAATTTCGAAATTAATTCCATAATAGGAAGCCTTGTTAATTAAATTATGTGGTCCCTACTGTGCCTAAATAATAGGAAATAAAGGAAACCTTTCCTTAGTGGAAGAAGAAAACCTAACAGGTTTTGGAAAAGGGTTTTAACCTAAAAAACGTGGCTATATATACTGAATATAGGGCTGGTCGTTTTTTGCACTGGTGTTACACGTTTTTTCCTTTGAATTTCACCCACACGAAATTCTCTCTTTCCGGTTATTATTTGGGTGACACAGTAGAAGACTGGAGGTTTTGTTGAGGTCGCGGTCTTGCAACTCTGGAACTAGAGACCGAGATTAATCTGTTTTGTTCACGCTTCAAGAGGTAACTCGAATAATCTCCGTATATGCTAATTGTTTAATTTACACGTAAATATGATACTGTAATTGATTCCACTACGATATATAATCCATCAGTAAATAGTCCCAATAACCAAAAAGGAAATAACAATACTTGTATAGATCTTCTCGCCCATGAAACTTACCTATGCATAAATTTGCACTTGATTACCCTCAAAATCGGATAACAACTGAATTTGTACACGGTTTTAAGGATACGTGATCTAACTTGATACAAAAATGAGAAATCAGATTCAAATTGAAATAAATGATAAAAAAATAAATGCAAACCACGAAGGTTGAACAATCTTGGCCTTGAAGGTTGGTCACCCTTGAGTCAAAGATGCAGCAATCGGTGCCAGAACAAAGAGATGAGATAATAATGGCTAGAAATAACTGTTTTATTGCTTTGGGATGCGTGTTACAATATGCTTTGCAAATAATCAGACCCTCTTTATATAGTAGAGGAGTCTTACTTTAGGTACAATTCTACATAAGGTAAAAAATCTCATGATTTGCTAATTAATCAGTTTCATTGATACATGCCGAGATTCCAGCCATGATATCCGACCGATTACGAATATTTTGGCCTTCCGTTATTTTGGTTTGATAATGTTTTCTCGAGCTAATTTGTAGTCGGGGTCAGTTCCGGGGTTACAGACTCGATAATCTTGAAGATGTAGGTTCTAACTTCGTGCTTAGGTCCGATGAAATCCAGGATCGATCTATAATCCATTATGTTTCATCCCCGGTTTGTCATGCAATAGGCATGCTCGATTTTTACTGTATATACAAATAGTCCCCTCGTTTTTGGAGAGTAAATGACGAGAAACGATATGAGCCCCAGATTCTTACTTCGATATATCATGACGTAAGAACCATGACGTCAAATCCTCTTTTTTTCGGAGAGTAAATGATGAAAAACGATACGAGCTTCTGATTCTCACTCTGACAAATCATGACAACGAATTTATGACGTAAGTGATAAGAATAGTTGACACGTCCCGTTAGTCTAGTCTTTAAGGCATTAAATATGTATCGCTTAATGGTGTACCGCTTCAGGGTGCTAATCGCCGTTTGAGAAAACTATAAATACCCTTTTCATCCATTTATTAGAACTTTTACATTCAAGTATTTGCTCTTGTGTTTTAAGAAAACTTCATCACTCTCATCTTCTGGTTTTCTAAAAGCTTAAGTTTAAAACTTCTTTCCTTCTGGTTTTCTAAAAGCTTTCATAAGTTATCTGCTAATTACACCTCCTCTTTTATAAGCACCTCCTTTTCTCCTCTATTTAGAAGCAATGTCAATGACTTCAAACTCTGTTCCTCAAAAAGAAAACCCCTCTTCCTCGAGACCGTCTGAGAGCGTTTCGCCTGCTGTCACTGAAGAACCGACACCGGAACCCCCTCTAAAGATGTCCGTCCCTGCGGGGTGCCCAACCGGAGCTAATTTCAAGGTTGAGAAAACCTCCTCGGTATCGGGTCGGTGCGAGCCGGTCTCAAGGTACATATGTTCGGTCACCGACGATGTCCTTGAGAAGGTCAAGGAGGACTGCAACTGGGTCGATAAGCTCGTAGTGGTCCCTACCCCTGAGGAATCGATCACCACCCACGTGGAGGGTTTTTTAAGTGTTAACACTTACCCTTTTACGCTGGGTCCTTTAGATCTAGTTATTATAGCCTTTTGCAAAAAGGTATGAGGTGACTCTCAGGCAGATTCATCCTTCGTTTTGGAGGATTGTAATTCTTTTTCGCTTCTTCGTGAGCAAACTCGAAGGGTGTACCTTTACCATCGATCACCTCATGCGTCTGTACAGTCCCCGACTCTATGGAGGGGGGCTAATAAAACTTGCCCGTCGGGCCAGTAAGGTCCCGTTCTCGAGCATCGATGAGGATCAGAACTGAGGCTGGTTGGGGCAATTCGTTCGATTGAGGACCTCAGACTTAATCCCGGTCGAGGACATGCCATTTCCTAAGAAATAGAACATGAAACGTAAGTATAAACTTGCCTTTAAGATTTTGTCTATCATTTTCCTTTTGCCCTTCTTCTTATCGATTCTTTGTGATGCAGTTGTTGCTCGGATGCCGGATGCAGTTCTTCGACTCAAGGAGTGGGTTGAGGGCATCGTGTCGAGAAAACCCTATTCCTAGCACGCGTGGTGTGAACTTTTGAAAGGCCGATGGGAGGCCCGTGCTGACGATGAGATTTCTCTACTGAGTGAATTAACACATAGTTTTCTTAGCTACATTCGTTCTCACTTTTTCTTCCTTTGTAGGTCTTCCCAAAGATGTCGAAATGATGCCCCCGTCCGGTGGTAAAGACATCCTCCCCAAACTATCTGTTCTGAGGCACGATAAAGAGAAGAAAAGAAAAAGGGCTCGGAGAAGAAAAAACCAAAAAGGAGGCTGGTGCACAAATTCAAGGAAAGTGCCAGCTCCAGGGAGGTCCCATCGGATTCGCTCAGTCGACTGAGGGACGAGTCCAAATAAGAAGAAGAAGCCTTCGAGCTGATGACCCGCATGAGAAGTGGTATCGATTTGTCTTAAACCGGGATAGCCGATAAGGAGGTAGTGGTCGGGGCCTCCGAAACAAGAAGGACGAGATCATTTTGCCTCGAGCTGGGTAGGCCGACAAGGAGACCACGACCGGTACTCCTCGGGCTGAGGGAAATGCCCCAAAGGATGCGCCCGGGGTGATAGATCTTTCTGGGTCACCATCATTCACCGACTCCATGATAAACGAGGCCCAGATGCTGAAAGGACGCCGAAATGAGGGGCCTCAAGGGGTGGCAGATTCCTTCAATAACTTCTTCGATGGCTTGGATTCTACCGCCTCGGAGGATGTCACTGGGTTAGGAGACTTACAGGTACCAAAGAAGGTGCCGTCTTCGAGAGTCGCAGGATCTTCTTCGAGTCCGAGATTAGTAGACCGGTTCCCAGTCCCGAGTGCAGATCCTGACTAGAAGCAGTCAATCATCATATCCGTAGCAGAGGATGCCCGGGTTCTCTCCGCCCTTATGGGGGTTGCCAGCTATTTTCGATTCCTGGTGACTGAAAAGGATCAGGCCGGAATGGATGAGGTAGAGGCCCCCTGTATTTTCATCGAAACTCAACAGACGTTGAATCGGGTAACTTCGAATGCCTTTTTATTATGTACTTAGATTAATTTGCAGTCTATCGTAATATCCTTCTCTGTGTTTGTAGGCCTCGATGCTTCATCACGAAACTTTTCTCCAGCATCAGGAAGAGTAAACCAACACGAGGCTGAAACCTGGGCGCTTATTGAGAAGAGGGATGCTTACAAGCTCCTTAGTGAGAAGCTCCAGTCCGAGCTAGAAGAGGCTCGGAAGGAGCATGCCAACCTGGTCGAGCAGGTAAGACGAGTATTTGAAGTTAGTGACAACGATTCAGATACAGTGGCTAATAACCTGAACCTGCAGGTTCAAAAAAAACTTGACCATATCGATCAGCTCCGAGCTGAGGTGGATATAGTGAAAGCTGAGGCTGAAGAATAGACGAAAAACATGGACCGTGGTATAGGTCAAAAAGATCGAGGAGCTTCAGTCTCTACTGAGCTCGGCGATCTCCGGCCAAGAAAATCTAGCCAAGGAACTTGAGTTGGCCAGGTCGGAGATTGCTGTGGTTAAGGCTGAGGCAAATGAGAGAGTGGCACAGCATAAGGCCGATGCCGAGGCGGCTCAGGATCAAGTGAGAAACTTGGTGGAGCATATGAAGTGGCAATCCCGAAAGGAGGCCCTCGAGGGAGCTCGAGCTCAGGATTTTGACCTGTTGGCCAAAATCGAGAATGCCAAGGTATCCGAAGCCAAGGCCAAGAAGCTGGCTTATCCCGAGGAGGATAATTCTGAGAGATCAGAAGATTTGGACGAGCCAAAGACAGCGGAGGCCCCCGGCGAAGACTAGGCCCGTTAGGCTTTTTAGACGTCTTTGTTTTTTGTATTTTTGTTGAGGCCTTTTAGCCTTTGTACAAATTCTCATCGGGTTGTTCGGCCCTTTTAAAAGAAATTTCTTTTTTATGAACATAAGGCCTTTTCCCTTCAACAACATTCAAATTTTCTCTCTGCTTGTTTATTTTGATCTTAATGCCTTAGCATGTAATAGTTGATTTTCATTTAGAGACTCGAAGAACCCTTGACTTCAACTTTATTTTGCTTTAAGGCATTGTGGGGGTTCGGTGTGACCGAAAGTTTTCTTTTCCCAAGCTGTCGTGGGTAGCCTTTGGAACCGTTTATGAAAATTTTTCATTTTGAAGGCCTTGTTTTTGTTACGGGTCTCGGACGTCTCCAAGCCGTGTTAACATAGCTGTAGCCTTTCAGTTTGGGTGTCGCCCAGTGGGCTTGCTTTCCCGAGTTATCCAGGCTTGCCTAAGATAACAGTCCCCAAGTAGAGGCGGCTGTGGCATTTAAAATTTGGGGGTTACCTAATAGGTCTTATACCCCCGAGGTCTAATAGCTTGGACCGTCCGAGTTTGTTTTCAAACGGTAGTCCCCTAGAGAGGGAATTATTATTTGATCTTCGGTTAAGGTGGCCCTTGGGCTCGTTTCCCTTAGGAGATCAGAAGCAGGGAATTCCTTAAGAAAAGTAAAGGAATTTTTTTTGAAGAAAAACATGATGTTTGCAGGGAAGAGACTTCTCTTTATTCTTGTGCATAATAATAATGCATGTGTACATGCTTTGTGTCAGGGTTCGAGCAGTCTATGTGAGCACAGTTCATTCGACCATTTGACCCTTACATTGAATCCTATTGATCGAGACGCTTCAATCTTAAAGTCTCTTTCCATGCCAAAGTCGATATCGGAGGGTGACGCCCCCAAGCGTTCGGGGTTGATCGAATAGAGGTCTCGAACGCTGTTATAATCATCATCACCGGTTCTTTGCCGGCCTTCAATTCTAAGTTAGCACGATTTACTTGTTGCCTCGTTAAAAAACTTGCCGAAAAACCCATCTGGGACAAAACCGGCTCAAGGAAAAAAGAGTGCAACGTGTGCTTTCATACCTACAATCTTGTACCGTCCCTTGTTGGTTACCTGTATGGGTTAGTTTAAGATGCAAGTAAAAGGAAGAACGGAGCCATACCTTAGTAGTAATATCGTTTTAAGTGAGTTATTTTTCAGTTGTTCGGCAGTTGCTCGCCATTCATTGTTCCGAGCTTGTAGGATCCTTTTCTGGTGATCTCGATAATTTGGTATGGTCCTTCCCACTTCGGCCCTAATTTTCCTTCGTTCGGGTGCGTAGCGTGACCTTTCTTAATACCAAGTCCCCAGTATTTAAGTGTCGAAGTTTGACCCTTCGATTATAATATCTTTCAATCCACTGTTTTTGGGCTGCCAACCATACAAGGGCGGCTTCGCGCCTTTCATCTAATAGTTCCAGGTTCATACTCAAAGCTTCGTCGTTCGATTCCTTTGTTGCATATCGAAATCTGGTACTTGGTTCCTCAACCTCGATCGGTATCAAATCTTCGGCACCATAAACCAAAAAAAATGGGGTAGCCCCGGTACTCGACTTCGAGGTTGTACAGTATGCCCACAGGACTTCAGGTAATATTTCTTTCAATCTTTCTTTGGCATCGATTAATCTTTTTTTAAGGTTTTGGAGTATGGTTTTGTTGGTAGATTCAGCCTGTCCATTCCCATTAGGGTGATCGAGTGTCGACATGATTCTTTTGATCTTATGGTCTTCAAGGAATTTGGTTACTTTTCTTCCGATGAATTGTTTCCCATTATCGCATATGATCACGGCCAGCATTCCGAATCGGAATATGAGTGGTCCTAAATAAAATCGATGACCTCCTTCTCTCTGACGTTCTCGTATGCTTGGGCTTCCACCCACTTAGAAAAATAGTCAGTCATAAATAATATAAATTGAGCCTTACCGGGTGCCTACGGAAGGGAGCCAACGATGTCCATTCCCCACTTCATGAACGGCCATGGTGACAAAACCAAATACAGCAGCTCCCCAAGTCGATGGATTATTGGAGCGTGTTTTTGGCATTCATTACATTTTCGAACAAACTCCTTTGCGTATTTTTTCATGTCGACCCAGTAATAACCGGCTCTAATTATTTTTGAACCAGCGATTCGGTGCCTAAATGATTTCCACAGGTACCTTCGTGGATTTCCCTCAAAACGTACTCAGTATCACCCGGCCCTAGACATATTATAAGTGGTCCATCAAACGTTCTTCTGAACAAGGTTCCGTCTTCAGACAGGCTAAATCGGGCCGACTTTTTACGCAGGGCCCTCGACTCTTTTGGATCTGAGGGCATGATGTGCCGGAGAATTTCGGCACATTTTGATACTAGTTGCTTAGATTTTAACTTGTTTTACATACAACTTCCTTAGGTACTAATGTAATTTTAGTGTTTTTGCAGTATATGAAGTGTAAGGACCTAAGAGCATGGAAAAGAGTTCAAAAAGCCACATAAAAATAAGGAAAGAGCAGAAAAGCATCGCAGAGGTGAATAAGCAATTGCAAACATCACATGCGAGCCGCAGAATTCACATCAAGATCGCAGATCAAGACAGACTTCTGGGAAAAATTTCACGTCAAGAATGCGGTCACATATGCGATCACATAACTGGTATGCGAGCCGCAGAATTGCACACGGAGGTCGCAGACCAAAGCAGAGTCCTGGGCGAAGTTCAGAGTCAGAAATGCGATCGCATCTGCGATCGCATAACTGGTATGCGAGCCGCAGAAGGAACTGCAAACCAAGCACAAAGTCTACTGAAGGAAGAAACCGCGATGCAAGATACGGTCGCATTTCTACAATGCGGACCGCAAACCATGGATGTGATGAAGGCAAACCTAGGGTTAAAATCTGCGACAGACGTGTCAAAATTGCGGACCACATTTCTGTTATGCGACAGAAATGCGGTCGCATTTTTGACTTTGGGGCAGATCAGTCTGAATTTTTGCCTCGATTTTTGGGCCTCTATAAATAGGTCTACTAGGGTTTTGTGGGGGCTATCTTGTCTGACTTTGGAGCAGAAAGTACAAGGCTTGAATATTCCTATCTCTTATAAGCTTTTGGGTCAAGTATCTTTTACTTTGTAAGCTTTATGACAATTAATATTCTTTTGATTTCAGATTTTAGAATGAGTAACTAATGTTAAACACTAAGGTTGTGAACCCTAAATGGTGTGATGTTATTGGGAGCTTGATATTGAATATATATTTAACGGTTGATTGATATTTATTTACTTCTCATTCCTAAATCATTGTTGGTGGTTGCAAACATTAACAAACGCCATTAAATTCCATCTTTGCTTAGGAAAGTGAGGTAGAATTTGGTAGAAGTAAATATCAAAGACTCAATACTTTAAACCTTGTTTAGTAAAATCGCTTAGAAATAAGTGGGTTTTTATTTGGCATAAATTGATTGTTCTTAATCTCAACTCTTTCATATTTGGAAAAATCATAAAGAGGAAATACTACCTAACTATTGGAAAATATTGGGTAGTCACTTAGACATCAATTGCATAACAAAAGAATCATCTGTTAGATATATATCATATTGATATCAATAGCATTACATTCATTAATGGGGACACAACCTTGGTTTCTTTAATCATATTATTCATATTCTCAATATTGCAATTAGACTTTATTTAAAACTAAGTTCAATTCATACTTTTGTTACGATTACTTGGATAGAATTACGACTGTAGTTGAGTCATACGCTAATCAAGTAAACTTTTCACACCTATTCCCTGTGGGATTCGACCCCAACCTTGTTGGGTTATTATATTTGACATCGACCGCTTACACTATTTATTAAGGTGGAATTTGAGCGTATCAAATTTTGGCGCCGTTGCCGGGGAATACGGTTTTGAAATTACTAATTAGTGTGTGCTTTAATGTATGTGTGATTCTACTCTATCACACTTTACTTGTTTTGATTGGTGTTGATAGGAAAACATGTCGGAATATGGAGATGATGTGGGGGCAGAAGTGGAAGGAAATCCTTTTGCGAATATGGAGGAGTACATTGAGGATACAAATGCTATTGTACCTCCTGCTATTGGTACTGCAACTTTCAAGGTGGAACACGAGTTAATTCTTATGCTCAAAGCAGAGGGATTTTTCAGGAATTCCACCGATGACGATCCAGCACAACATCTTAGAAACTTCTTGGGTGTGTGTGCAATGCATAAGCAGAATAATGTCTCTGATGATGCTCTAAGGTTGAGATGCTTCAAGTACTCTCTAGCTGGGGACGCAAGGAAATGGCTTCGGAATCTTCCTCCAAACTCCATTCATTCCTGGCCCGAACTTGTCCGAGCTTTCTTATCTAAATGGTTCCCACAAAGCAAGAAGTTTGAGCTCCGGGATAAAATTTTCTTCTTCAAGCAATTACCGGGAGAACAACTACATGAGGCATGGGATCGTTTCAAATTATATTTGGTGAGGTCTCCCAACTATGGTTTCCTGAATTCTATTTTGTTGGAGAAATTCTACATGGGCTTGGATCCGATGAACCAATCTATAGCCAAGAATGCAGCTGCCGGATATTTCATGGACAAATCATTCGCAAGGGTGACACAAATACTTGACAAAATGGCAAAGCATAATCAAGCATGGCATTCTGAGGACACCACAGGTGGAATTGCATATGGCTCTCCTTCCTTGAGCAACATGATCAAGGAAAATCAAGAGAGAGATCAAGTGATTGCAGAATTTGCTACGAATGTTAAAGTACTGACCAAGATGTTCACCGAAAACCAAAAGAAGAAAGTAAATGTGGTTGAGAATGTGCAACCCGTACCAAATGAAGATTTTGAGGAAGCAAATTATGTCAACAACTCTCAAGGAGGGTATCAAAGGCAACATTACCAAGGTCAAGGATCACAAAATCAATGGAGTCCAAACCCGCAAGGGCGAGGCCACCAACAATGGCGAAACGACCAAGGTGGCTCAAACCAAGGAAATTGGAACAACAACAACAACTTTTCAAATCGGAGTTCAAATCCCTATGTTCCCCCAAAGGGCCAATACTCAAATCAAGGTTCCTCAAGTGAGTCTAAGTTGGAAAGTATACTTGAAAAGATACTGCAAAATCAAGAAAAATCAGACAATTCCATGAGGAACATGACCGAGCTTGTTGGCTCTCATACAACAGCTATTCAAAAATTGAAGTTGCAAATGAGAGATCTCTCTAGGGAGCAAAATCCCAAGCAAAAGGGAATATTTCCTAGTGATACAATTGCGAACCCAAAAGGTAGTGTAAGTGGCCCAACTTCTCATGTCATGGCAATTACTACTAGGAGCGGGAAGGTACTACAAGAAAAGGGTGAACAAGTGGTTGAGGCAGAAGATTCGAGAAAGGGGTTGAGGTTGAAGAGCCAAGTGTTATCGAAGTTGAGAAAATTCCGGAATATGTGCAAGTCCAAGAAGAGACTCGAGAAGTGGTAAAGGAAAAGGCAAAAGAAATATCAAACATTCTCCCGCCTATTCCTAGACCTCCTCTTCCTTTTCCTCAAATACTTGTAAGAAGGGTTGATGATAGCAAGTTTGAGAAGTTTTATGACATTCTAAAGCAATTATCGGTAAACATCCCGTTCTCGGAAGCTTTTCAAGAGATGCCGGGCTTTGCCAAATATTTGAAAGATTTGATCACCAAGAAGAGGACCACCAAGAATGAGGTGGTGAACATGACTCACCGGGTTAGTTCCATTATTGCCACAACCTCCGTTCAGAAGAAAGAAGACCCGGGGGCCTTTACTATTCCATGCACTATTGGGGCGCGTGATTTTGCAAGGGCCCTTTGTGATAATGGGGCTAGCATTAACTTAATGCCGCTTGCCATCTACAAACAAGCGGGATTAGGAATGCCAAGGCCAACAAGTATGAGATTGCAAATGGCTGATCGTTCCATTAAGAGACCGGTAGCAATTATTGATGACGTGATTGTGAAAGTGGAAAAGTTTCATATACCCGCTGATTTTGTAATTCTTGATTGTGCTGTTGACAAAGAAATCCCTATTATCTTGGGGAGACCATTCCTAGCCACTGGAAGAGCACTTATGGATTCAGAACGGAATGAAATCAAATTCCGAGTGAATGATGAAGAGGTTACGTTCCAAGCAAGTAAGGGTATGAAGCTACCGAATGAGTATGAAAGCATTTCAGTGATTGATATTGTTGAAGACGTGGAAGATACGGTTGAAATGAAAATGGAAGAACAATGCCTCGGTGAAGCATTGGCGGCTATTTTGGTGAACTTTGACGATGAGGATATGGAGGGTTTTATGGAGTCGGTAAATGCATTGGAGGGGCGTGGTTCTTATTCTTATGCCCCCACCAAAGCTCTCTCTCGATTTGGAGAATAGATCTACACCTCCCGCAAAGCCATATATTATTGGGCCACCACAACTAGAGTTCAAACCACTTCCTCCGCACTTGAGGTATAAATTTCTTGGCTCAAATGATACTTTACCGGTAATCATTTCTTCTTTGTTGAATGATGTGTAGGTGGAACAATTGTTGAAAGTTTTGAAGGAGCAGAGGCAAGCCATTTGATAGACAATTGCAGACATTAGTGGGATCCCCGCTGGAATTTGCGAGCATAAAATCTAATTGGAAAGTGGAACCAAACCGAGTGTGGAACATCAACGACGGTTGAACTCATCAATGCAAGAGGTTGTAAAGAAAGAAATCATCAAATGGTTGGATGCTGGGGTAGTCTACCCCATTGCCGATAGTTCTTGGGTGAGCCCGGTGTAATGCGTGCCGAAAAAGGGAGGCATGACTGTGATTGAAAATGAGAAAAACAAGCTTATCCCAACAAGAACGGTAACCGGCTGGAGGGTGTGCATGCATTATCGGAAACTCAACAGTGCAACATACAAGGACCATTTCCCTATGCCTTTTATTAATCAAATGCTTGATCGGCTAGCGGGAAGGTCATTCTATTGTTTCCTTGATGGATATTCCGGCTACAATCAAATCAACATAGCATTGGAGGATCAAGAGAAGACGACATTCACTTGCCCTTATGGAACGTTTGCTTTCAGCCGGATGCCATTCAGTTTATGCAACGCTCCGGCCACCTTTCAAAGATGCATGATGTCCATCTTCTCCGACATGGTAGAGGATTTTTTGGAAGTATTCATGGATGATTTCTCGGTGGTAGGTGAGTCTTTTGAGCATTGTATTAACAATCTTAAACAAGTGCTCAAAAGATGTGAAGAAACCAACCTTGTGCTCAATTGGGAGAAATTCCACTTCATGGTGGATGAAGGCATTGTGTTGGGACATAAAATTTCAAGGCATGGCATAGAGGACCGGGCAAAGATAGAGATTATTTCTAAGCTTCCTCCACCTACTTCCGTTAAAGGTGTTCGTAGTTTTTTAGGGCATGCCGGTTTCTATAGGCGCTTCATCAAGGATTTCTCCAAGATTGAAAATCCTATGTGCAAACTCCTTGAGAAGGATGCCAAATTCTTGTTTGATGAGAAATGCCTCAAATCTTTTGAGGAGTTGAAGCAAAGGCTCACCACGGCACCTATTATTGTCACACCCGATTAGTCACTTCCTTTCGAGCTTATGTGTGACGCCAGTGGTGTAGCCATTGGAGTAATGCTTGGCCAACATCACAACAAATTTCTTCACCCAATTTACTATGCCAGTAAAACACTCAATGGGGCACAAATGAATTACCCAGTGACTGAACAAGAACTTCTGGCCATTGTTTATGCTTTTGAGAAGTTCCGGGCTTATTTGTTGGGTTCCAAGGTGATAACGTACACAGATCATGCAGCTCTTCCCTATCTCATGGCAAAGAAGGATGCAAAGCATCAGTTGATTCGATGGGTTTTGTTGCTGCAAGAGTTCGACTTTGAAGTCAAGGATCGCAAGGGGACTCAAAATCAAGTGGCGGATCATTTGTCAAGGGTTGAAGAAGCAGGGAGACCAAAGGGAGATCTTGAAATAAATGATGCATTCCCGGATGAACACATATTGGCCTTATCTAATACTTTTGCTCCTTGATATGCCGATATCGCTAACTATTTAGTTAGTGACCTTATTCCGGATGGATTGGAGTCATATCAAAAGAAGAAGTTCTTGAGAGATTGCCGACACTACTACTGGGAGGAGCCTTTGTCGTTCCGTGTTTGTGCGGACAACATCATCAGAAGGTGTGTTCCAGAAGACGAGATTGTGCATATTCTAAAGGCATGCCATGACTCACTAGTTGGGGGTCATCATGGAGGCAATCGAACAGCGGCGAAGGTTCTGGAATGTGATTACTATTGGCCTTCGATCTACCATGATGCTAATCAAATGGTTAAGGCTTGTGACCAATGTCAACGACAAGGTCCAATCTCCAAGAGGCATGAAATGCCAATGCATTTTGTGATGGAGATAGAAATCTTCGATGTTTGGGGAATTGACTTCATGGGTCCCTTTGTAAGCTCATACGGGATGAACTACATTTTGGTGGCTGTGGATTACGTGTCTAAATGGGTTGAAGCGATAGCATTACCAAACAATGATGCACGGAGTGTGACTAAATTCTTGAAGAATAACATTTTCACTCGGTTTGGCACTCCTAGAGCTATTATTAGTGATAGGGGGTCGCATTTCTGCAACAAATCCTTCAAAGTTCTCCTTGAAAAATATGGTGTCAAGCACAAGGCGGCCACACCTTATCATCCCCAATCAAGCGGTCAAGTGGAGGTTTCCAACCGGGAGATAAAGAATATTCTAGCAAAAATGGTTAATGCAAACAGGACCGACTGGTTGAAGAAGCTAGATGATGCACTGTGGGCATACCGCACAGCATACAAGACTCTCATTGGTACGTCACCTTATCGATTAGTTTTTGGAAAAGCCTGCCATCTGCCTGTTGAATTGGAGCACAAGGCTATATGGGCATTAAAAAGGTTGAACATGGACTGGGCAGAAGCTGCAACTTTAAGGTTAACACAACTTAATGAAATGGAGGAATTCAGTCTCCATGCGTATGAAAGTGCAGCTGTGTATAAAGAGAGAATGAAGTTTGTCCATGATAAGAAGATCCTGAAAAGAGAATTCAAGTCGGGTGACTTGGTATTACTCTTTAATTCCAGACTCAAGTTATTTCCGGGCAAGCTCAAATCGAAATGGTCTGGTCCATTCAAAATAGTCGATGTCTCTCCCTTTAGAGCCGTAGAATTAGTATCGGAAGATGGGCTCCGAACTTTCAAAGTGAATGGCCGAAGAGTCAAGCACTACTTGGCTTCAGATGGTGAGAAGCATTTGGTGGAGCAGTTGGCTCTCAAAGATGGTCCGTGCCCGACCATTGAGTAAATTCAGAGGAGTCTCAACTTCATCGTGCCGCGACGTTAAATCAAGCGCTTCATGGGAGGCAACCCATGTGTGGTAACATTAAGTTTTGTTGTAAATTTCTTTAAGTTTTTGATAGATAGATTTACTCAAGCAATTTGAAGGGTGTGTTAGAATGCAGGAGATTCAAAAGGCCACAATACTGGGAAGGAATGCCTAAAAAGGGAAGATAAACCACTGTGTGAAGTTTGCTGCACAAATGCGGTCGCATTTTCACTATGCAAACCGCATTTCAATCGCAAACTGAAGCAGTAAGTTTGGCTCAAATTGTTGACAAAAATGCGACAAGGTAATTCACTTTGCGGACCGCATTTACATTATGCGAACCGCACTTCAATCGTAAACTGAAGCAGTGAGTTTGGCTCAAATTGTTGACAAAAATGCGACAAGGTAATTCATTTTGCGGACCGTATTCACATTATGCGATCGCATTGTGCCTCGCATTGATACCCTTTCAGCAGAAACCACCGCATAACACGTATGCGATCGCGTAGTGTGTTATGCGGTGACTTTCCCATCGCACAATGCCAGGTAAGGTGCCGCATTATCTCATATTTTAATCCTTCAAAACACCGCAAAACAACATAAAAGAAAATGAAAAAACGAACAGAAAAAGAAAAGATCAGAGGCAAACAGAGATCCAATCGTACTACCGACGAAGACCCGTTCAAAATCTCCATACTTCTTCTACTCTTCTTCATTGGTATGTGTGCCGATCTTCTCAAGGTCACTCAGATCTTCGTTGTGTTTCTCTTTAGTTTCCATTATGCATGTTTGATTTTGTTGCTTATCGTAGTTGCTTGGTTGTTTCTGGGGTGATGGGTAGAGAGATCTAGGACTGCCATTGTTGGAGGGATGAACTGAATCGTGATACCGAAGGCATTTGCGGTCCACAAAATGAAAATGTGGTTTGCATTTTGGCTGCATCCTTAAACCTTAGTCTCCTGAAGATGATGACAAATGCTGTGCCATTTGCGATCACATAATTACTATGCGAACCGCAAAGGCACCGCAAACTGAGACAGAACACCCTGTTAAAACCCTGGCATCTGCGTTTGTTTTGCGATCGCATATCCCGCTTTGCGGTGGACTTTGCGATCGCATTTTTGTTATTCTGATTTGTGTGTGTGCACATAATTTCTGTGAGGGTTATGTGATTCGCATAGTGGTTTTGCGATCGCATAATCCATCGCAGACTGAGGTCCAATATTGCACAGTCAAGATTGCGACCATTTTGCGGTTCGCATAGTCGTTATGCGAACGCAAACCATGTCGCATTCATTTTACTTTTTGTTGATGTCTTTTGTTTTCTTTTCCCTATTGCTTACAATGTCGCTCACATTTTACCCTTATACAGATATGGCACCTCAAAATCATGTCGCAAGGAAAAGGGCACCATCCGGTCGTCACACATCACAGCCAAAACGTGTACGATTGGAACCAAATATGCCAAGCACCTCCCAGTCTGATGAGGAGGAACTCTTGCCCTCAGTCAATCTATAGGCTGAGGCTAGAAGGAAACATGGAGATGACTTTCATCTCCGATTTGGGGTCGAAGGCTCAAGGGAACTATTTAGAGAGGGACTCACTAAAAGAAAAATACTGGGTGAGAAGCAGTTGAGCGTGAATGGGCTCCAAGAACAGTACCCTCATATTCTCGACAATATAAAAGTGAGAAAATGGGAGTGCTTCACTGAGGCCCCTAAGGAGTACAATGAGTCACTGGTCCGGGAGTTCTATGCATCTTATGGAGCTTCCAGGACGGCGCACCACAAACGCAACAAAGTGTTTACTGGCATCGTACGTGTTCGGGGAAAGAATGTGTTCTGCAATAGTGAGGAGATTAACAAAATATATTCCCCCGACTGGCAAACTGGCACAGCCGAGTACGATGCCAAGTACTCAAATAGAGAAAATGAGCGTGGGTGGATAGCGTCAGTAATTGCAAAGGGGACACCTGCTTGGATAAATCCTGGAAAGAAGATATATAAGGAGGATCTCACAAGGGAGGGTCGATTTTGGTTGAGCTTCGTCACCTCCCATTTGATACCATCCTGGAACGAAACTGATATAAGCATTGAGAAAGCTCTTCTCATTGCATGCATCATGGCCGGTATCAAGATTGATGTAGGGACTTTAATCTTCCAGGAAATCGGTATCCGGGCAACGCAGCGTGCTACCTCGCTCCCATTTTCGAGTTTGATCACAGCCCTCTGTAAAGCTGTGAACGTCCCTCTAATGCAACAATCTGAAAAAACCGGAAAGGAAACGAGGGACATAGACATCACACGTATCAGTGATGCTGCTGCCCCACCAGTGACTCCACTCCAGGACCCTGACTCCCTGACTCCTATACCTCCCCAGGTTCCAGAGGTCTCCACTTCTGCATCAGAGCCTGCCTCTCAGTCCACCACCGGTCAGCCTTCGTCTGCACTGCCAGTCCTCTCAAGGCTTGGTCTCATTGCCCAGCATGCCAATGCCAAGGTAGACCAGCTTTTGAAAACCTTGCCCAACTTTATCAAACAAGCCCTGACTCCGATACAAACGTCAGTGACAGCTCCAACAACAACAAACATTGTTTGGGGATCGCTTGCACAAGCTCGAGTTCAGGGTTGAAAAGATCGAGCGAGGTGAGGTTAGGGGTTTACCTCAGCTAAAGGAGGAGGTGGCGTCTATGAAGACCGAACTCCAGAAAATGCAAAATTTGGAGTTCGACCTATCATCCCTCCTCCCCAAAGAGGGTGACCAAGGAGCAGACACGGCTGCACCAGACCTGGGCCTAGACTTCACAACTCTGATGGTAGACATTGCACCTCCGACTGCCAGAATGTCCCAACCTCCAGCTCCTCCGGTACATGTTGATATTCATGATGAGGAGACATCTAGACATTCTTCAGAGTCAGAGGGTGAAGAGACAGAAGAGGAAGAGTCATGGTCTGAGGAGGATGAAGGCCCTCAAGAGAAGGGCAAGTAGATTGCTACTCCTACAGTGGAGGATGAGGAGCAAGCAAACATTCAGCGGGCCATACAACATTCGCTAGAAGATTTGGCCGCCCATGCAGATCCATCGGCCACTCAGCCATCAGCGGGTGAGGCTAGCAGCTCAGAGGCCCCAACTCTAGTTCCCGACCGGTCCAACATCCCTCCTTTAGCAGCAGAGGGTCAACCGGCTACTGATTCTCATAGCGCTTAGTGCGCCCCAGGGAGCCCCTTAAACTCTACTTTATATTCATATGCATTAGGGACAATGCATGCTTTTGGTTGGGGGTGGTAGCCTTATCTGTATTTTTTTTTGTCTGATTGTTGTATATTTGCGACATTAGTAACTGTAATATATATTAGTGCTCCATGATTTCTGTACATGTAACTGTAATATATATTAGTGCTCCATGATTTCTGTACATAAATTGTCTTTAATTAGTAGATAGTTTTCCACCTTTAGTGATTAGAAATAAAATTCCCCTAGTTTTTTCTTTGCCGGGTTCTTTTTCAAGGGTGTAATAGTAGAACCAGGATAGTAAAATGAAACATGTTAACCGGGCTGGTGTAATTATCTAGTATCAAGCATGTGTGTCTGTATATAAATCATACCATTTCAAAAGATCAACTGTGTGAACTTGAGGCTCGCTCTGTGACTCTATATCTACCTAGAGTTATGTATTTATATATGATGAAATCCTTGAGTTGCCAAATGTTAACTCTAGGGCTTTAAACTATGTTAAACAAACAGTTTGTGTGCCATGTGTGTGAGCTCTTTGTATAGATAATTCTTGTGTTTGCCTCTGCCATCTAGAACTTGCCTGGTTAGTTTTTCGACGCTTATAATAATTACACTTAGTTGGAGAGATGATCTTAGGCATTCTTTGTTTTATTTGTGAAACCTCTTTAGCCTTTCAAGCTTACCTTTGTATAAATAATATCACTAGTGCCCTATTCGAGCCTTTAACCTTTTCTTTGGCCACCTCATTACAAACCTTTCTCTTTTTTTAAAATAATTACCTCTTTTGAACTCGTTCCTCCTTGAACATTAAGAATTAGGCTAAAAGCCTAAGTTGGGGGTGGGGATCAAAATGGAAATGGGTAAGGTTGTGAATTGAGTGTAGGAGCATATACCTCAAAATGCTCATATGAAATTATGAACGCTCCAAGAAAAAAAAATAACTATCTGTGTATATTTATATAATTATGGAGCTGTGAAGAAAATTGGAGAGGTATTTAAGGTGGTTCCATATTGGGAACTAGATGCAAACGCGGCTATGGGGTTTGAAAAGAAACAAAGTGTAAAAAGAAAAGAAAATGTGTTTAGTGTTCAAGGAGGATGTAGTCACTTATATCTAAATACTTATCCTACCCTTCCCTAAACCTACATTACAAGCTTAAAAAGTCCTTATGTGATCTCCAACCGAGCGTTCTTAGAAGTAAGCGACGAATTAAAATAAGGGCAAGCCTATGGTATGGTATGTGGTAACACTTGAAATTCTTTTCTGAGAGTGAGTGTATTTGCGAATTAGTCCCTTTGTGTTGTCATTATAAATATTGTGATTTTGGGACTTTCTTTCTAGTGAGGGCACATGAACTGCGAGGTTGAACAGAAGTTGATTTTTTGAGTAAAACATAAGTACACTCAACTGAGGGTAGCATTTAGTCACGTTGTCTGAGGCTCAAAGTTCACAAGTTGATCAGTTTTCCTTGAATATATTGATGATTCAGGAAGGGTAAAGTATTCGAAGATGCATGCTTGAAACACTAACAACAAACACTATCCAAGGTCATTACTGTTTCATGTTTTGTAGATGGAGTCTAGAATAGGATAGAGTCGTCTTAGTTGCTTGAGGACAAGCAAGAGTTTAAGTTAGGGGTGTTGATGTGCCGGAGAATTTCGGCACATTTTGATACTAATTGCTTAGATTTTAACTTGTTTTACATGCAACTTCCTTAGGTACTTATGTAATTTTTATTTTTGCAGTATATGAAGTGGAAGGACCTAAGAGCATGGAAAAGAGTTCAAAAAGCCACATAAAGACAAGGAAAGAGCAGAAAAGCATCGCAGAGGTGAATATGCGATCGCAAACATCACATGCGAGCCGCAGAATTCACATGAAGATCGCAGATCAAGACAGACTTCTGGGCAAAATTTCACGTCAAGAATGCGGTCGCATAACTGGTATGCGAGCCGCAGAATTGCACACGGAGATCGCAGACCAAAGAAGAGTCCTAGGCGAAGTTCAGAGTCAAAAATGCGATCGCATCTGCGATCGCATAACTGGTATGCGAGCCGCAGAAGCAACCGCAAACCAAGCATGAAGTCTACTGAAGGAAGAAATCGCGATGCAAGATGCGGTCGCATTTCTACAATGCAGACCGCAAACCATGGATGCGATGAAGGCAAACCTAGGGTTGAAATCTGCGACAAACGTGTCAAAATTGCAGACCACATTTCTGTTATGCGACAGAAATGCGGTCGCATTTTTGAATTCGGGGCAGATCAGTCTGAATTTTTGCCTCGATTTTTGGGCCTCTATAAATAGGTCTACTAGGGTTTTATGGGGGCTATCTTGTCAGACTTTGGAGCAGAAAGTACAAGGCTTGAATATTCCTATCTCTTAGAAGCTTTTGGGTCAAGAATCTTTTACTTTGTAAGCTTTATGACAATTAATATTCTTTTGGTTTCAGATTTTAGAATGAGTAACTAATTTTAATCACTAAGGTTGTGAACCCTAAATGAGTGTGATGTTATTGGGTGTTTGATATTGAATATATATTTAACGGTTGATTGATATTTATTTACTTCTCATTCCTAAATCATTGTTGGTGGTTGCAAACATTAACAAACGCCATTAAATTCCATCTTTGCTTGGGAAAGCGGGGTAGAATTTGGTAGAAGTAAATATCAAAGACTCAAGGCTTTAAACCTTGTTTAATAAAATCGCTTAGGAATAAGTGAATTTTTATTTGGCATAAATTGATTGTTCTTAATCTCAACTCTTTTATATTTGAAAAAATCATAAAGAGGAAATACTACCTAACTATTGGAAAATATTGGGTAATCACTTAGACATCAATTGCATATCAAAAGAATCATCCGTTAGAAATATATCATATTGACATCAATAGCATTACATTTCATTAATGGGGACACAACCTTGGTTTCTTTAATCATATTATTCATATTCTCAATATTGCAATTAGACTTTATTTAAAACTAAGTTCAATTCATACTTTTGTTACGATTACGTGGATAGAATTACGACTGTAGTTGAGTAATACGCTAATCAAGTAAACTTTTCACACCTATTCCCTGTGGGATTCGACCCCAACCTTGTTGGGTTATTATATTTGACATCGACCACTTACACTATTTATTAAGGTGTAATTTGAGCGTATCAGGGTAGTTTACCAGATCTGATATTCCACATACTTATTTGTCAAGTTGATCTCGGCGTGGCCTTCTTCCACCACCGATCTCATAAGTTGTACGACTTCTCTCGAGTTGAACTCGTCGTCTTCGACCGACGACCCCAAGTTAGCGAGGGAATCGACCTTGCTATTTTGATCCCGAAGTACTTGTTGCAGAGTCCATTCTTTGAACCGATGTAATGTCACTTGTAATTTGTCCAAGTATCTTTGCATTCGTTCCTCTCTGACCTCGAATGTTCCATTGACTTGGTTTACCACAAGGAGGGAGTGGCACTTGGCTTCGATCACCTCTGCCCCCAAGCTCTTGGCTAGTTCAAGGCCTGCAATCATGGCCTCATATTCGGCCTCGTTGTTAGTCAATTTCACAATCTTAATAGATTGTCTAATTATATTAACTGTTGGTGGATTTAATACGATGCCAAGTCCGGACCCTTTTGTGTTTGAGGGCCCGTCCGTGAAGAGGGTCTAGATTCCCGAGGAAGTTCTTGAGTTAACCAATAACTCTCTTTTGACCTTGGGTATTAGGGTCGGTGTAAAGTCGGCCACAAAGCCTGCCAAAATTTGAGACTTGATGGCGGTCCGAGGTCGATACTCAATATCGCGCCCACTCATTTCTATGGCACATTTGGCCAATCGGCCCGAGTGTTCAGGCTTATGCATGTACCTCAATGGGTAAGTAGTTACGACACATATAGGGTGGCATTGGAAGTACGGTTTTAGCTTCCTAGAGGTGCTTAGCAAAGCGAGCACCAATTTTTCCAGGTGAGGGTACCTAGTTTCGGCCTCACCTAAGGTCCTACTAACATAGTAAATTGGAAATTGCGTACCTTGTTCTTCCCTAACTAGGACTCCACTTGCCACTATCTCCAAGACCGCCAAGTACAAGTACAATTGTTCATCTGTCTTCGGTATGTGAAGCAGGGGCGGGATCAATAAATACCTCTTGAGTTCCTCTAAAGCTCGTTGGCATTCCGAGGTCCACGAGAAGTTTTTCTTCTTCTTCAACAGTGCGAAGAATCAATGGCTCTTGTCGGACGACCTCGAAATACATCGCCCTAGGGCGGCTATTCCCCCGGTTAGCCTTTGCACGGCCTTTACATTGTCCACGACCGTGATATCTTCGATGGCTTTAATTTTATCGGGATTGATTTTGATTTGTTGATTGGATACCATGAATCCAAGGAACATACCCGACCCAACTCCAAATGCACATTTTTTGGGGTTCAGCTTCATATTGTACTGCTTCAGTATGCTGAAGGTTTCCTGCAAATTTTTGAAATGGTCCTCTGCTCGCAGGGACTTAACTAACATGTCGTCAATGTTAACTTCCATTGATTTTCCTATTTGTTCCTCGGACATCCGATTTACTAGGCGTTGGTAAGTGGCACCAGCATTTTTTAATCCAAACAGCATTACGTTATAACAGTATGTGCCGTATTTAGTGACGAAAGAAGTTTTTTCCTGATCACTTGGATCAATTCGTAATTGGTTGTACCCGGAATAGGCATCGAGAAAATTGAAGATCTTGTGGCCGGCCGTGGCATCGATCATATGGTCGATGTTAGGCAAAGGAAAAGAGTCTTTTGGGCATGTCTTATTCAAATTTTTGTAGTCTACACACATTCTTAGTTTATTCCCTTTTTTAGGGACTACCACTACGTTGGCTACCCAATCCGGGTATTTAACCTCCAGAATTGACCCTATTTTAAGAAGTTTAGATACCTCATCCTTGATGAAAGCATGCTTGATCTCGGACTGGGGTCCCCTCTTCTGTTTAACCAGGTGAAATTTCGGGTCCAGGCTTAGCTTATGAGTGGTTATCTCCGGCGAGATTCCTATCATATCGAGGTGGGATCAAGCAAAACAATCTTCGTTAGTTATAAGAAATCGAATTAGTTTTTCCCTAAGCTCGGAGCTTAGCCCCGTGCCAGGTATACCTTTCGATCGGGCAAGCTTTCTCGCAATATGACTTGTTACAGCTCCTCGATCGTCGATTTAGTGGCGTCAGAATCATCGGGGGCTATAAAAGATCTGGGAACCCCATAATCATCATCCTCGGCTTCCTTTTGTTTGCTCGAATCTGCCGAAGATGGTATCAGTGATTGACATTTGGCCCCACTTTTTACCATCTGGTTTGGGCCCTTCAATGTCGAAACTATAAATGCTGGTATTACCTCCTCGACCGCGAACATTTTCTTCGCTTCCGATTGTTCTCCGTAAACTATTCTAACCCCGTCAGGTGTTGGAAATTTTAGTGCCTGGTGCAGCGTCTAAGGCACCACCCTCATGTTGTTGATCCATGGCCTTCCGAACAAAGCGTTGTATCTCATGTCTCCTTCGATTACATAAAACTTATCTTCCTGTATGGTCCCCGCGGTGTTTACCGGTAATATTATCTCACCCTTAGTGGTTTCACATGCCATGTTAAATCCGTTTAGAACTCGGACTGCAGGAACAATTTGGTCTTGTAGACCGAGCTGCTCCACGACCCTCGATCGAATGATGTTAGCCGAGCTACCTGGATCACTTAACATACGTTTAACTCGAATTTTATGTACGAGTATAGATATTACCAGTGCATCATTGTAGGGCTGTATAATCCCTTCCGCGTCTTTGTTGTTGAAAGATAAAGTTCCTTCTTGTATGTAGTCTCGAATTCGTTTCTCCCTAGTGATGGATACTTTGGTGCGCTTTAACATCAGCCCCTGAGGGGTATCGACCCCACCGATGATCATGTTAATGATGTGTTAAGGTTCTTCTGTTTTGTCTGTTTGTTAGAATCTCTGTTCTTGAAATGATTCTTGGCTCGGTCGCTCAAGAATTCTCGAAGATGCCTATTATTAAGAAGTCGGGCTACTTCCTATCTCAGTTGTTGATAATCTTCCGTTCTGTGATCGTGAATGCCATGATATTTGCATATCTGGTTAGGATCCCTTTGGGTTGGATCGGATTGTAGAGGTCGAGGCCATTTGGTATTTTTGATGCATTCGATAGCTGATACAATGGCGGCAGTATCGACACTAAAGTTGTATTCCGATAGCCTCGGTGCTTATTTAGGTCCGATGGACCTGTCGAAGCTGTTTTTGGTCATGAGTGCCCGGTTGCTCTGACCTCGGTCATTTCTCCTTTCGTTTCTCATAAAGTTCCGCCCAGACCCACTGCTTCTTCGATCTCCATTATATGGCTGATACCGATCCTTGTTTGGTCTCGATTCATGATTAATGCCTCTCTTGACTCTATCGACGGTTCTGACTGGATAAACAGACCCCGAAGGGGCCCCGAGTTGGTCATCTTTGACTCTGATTTTCGACTGATATCGGTTATGCACGTCGGCCCGTGTAACAGCCGGATATTCTATTAAGTTCTGCTTCAACTATTGTGAAGCCACTGAGCTTCGAGTATTAAGTCCCTAAGTAAAAGCTTGAACATCCCAATCATCAGCGACCAGTGGCAGGTCCATCCGTTCTATTTGAAATAGAGATACGAATTCTCTGAGCATTTCATTATCCTTTTGCCTTACTTTGCAGAGGTCTGATTTCCTGATTTCGACCTTAATAGCCCCAGCATGTGCTATCACAAAAGAGTCTGCAAGCATAGAAAATGAGCCAATAAAATTAGGGAGTAAGTTGTGATACCATATCATGGCTCCCTTTGACAAGGTTTCTCCGAATTTCTTCAGTAAGACGGACTCGATCTCATTATCCTCCAAGTCGTTTCCTTTGATGGTGCATGTGTATGAAGTGACATGCTCGTTTGGGTCGGTTGTTCCGTTATACTTGGGTATTTCGGGCATACGGAATTTCTTGGGGATCGGCTTCGGAGCCGCGCTTGGTGGAAAAGGTTTTTGCATGAACTTCCTGGAATCTAGGCCCTTCAATATCAGAGGTGCTCCTGGGATTTGGTCTACCCTGAAGTTGTAGGTTTCCACCTTTTTATCGTTAGCCTCGATCTTCTTTTCCCCTGATTCTATTTTTTGTCAGCTCCTCGAACATCTTTATAATCTCGAGGCTAGCCTCCGATTCATGTTCGTTTGACCTATCTACGACCGGTTCATCCTTGCAGGTGATTCCCCGGGGAGGATCGGGCTCAACCCTGCTCGGTACACAGTTATGGTTCTGTAATTGAGCTATCACTGCCTGTTGAGCTTGTAACATTTCGAAGATCACTCGTACACTGATCCGGTCTCCTTCAATGTTTTGTGTGATTCGAGTTGCTGATCAGGCTCCTCCACGAATGCTATTTTCGGGGTCGGTAGGCAAGTTTGCATCGATAGCCACATGCGAATTAGCGTCAATTGGATCTGCGATCGAAATTCCAACGGGATCAGCAGGCGGTATCTCGTTACCGGGCGCTATATTATTATTTTCACCTTGGTGACCGGACTCGTTGTCAATATGCAAATGTGTTGATTGAGAGTTTGACATTCTTGTATTTTAGCCTAGAATCAAAGACACTTCAAAGAGCAAGTGTAAAGCAGTGAGTGTTATGAAGATTTTTATCAAATAACCACTATTATCCTTAGCCCCACGGTGGGGGCCAAACTGTATATCCTCAAAATCGAATAACAATTGAACTTATACGCGATTTTAAGGATATGTGATCTAACTCGATACAAAAATGAGAAATCGAATTTAAATTGAAAAAAATGATAAAAAAGTAAATGCAAACCACGCAAGTTGAACAATCTTGGCCTTGAAGGTTGGTCACTTTCGAGTCAAATATGCTGCAATCGATGTCAGAATAAAGAGATGAGATAATAATGGCTAGAAATAACAGTTTTATTGCTTTGGGATGCGTGTTACAATATGCTTTGCAAATAATCAGACCCTCTTTATATAGTAGAGGAGTCTTACTTTATGTACAATTCTATATAAGGTAAAAAATCTCATGATTTGCTAGTTAATCAGTTTTACATGCCTAGATTCCAGGTGTAATATCCGACTGGTTACGGATATTTTGGCCTTCCCTTATTTTGGTTCGATAATGTTTTCTCGAGTTAATTTAGAGTCGGTTCAGTTTTGAGGTTACGGACTCGATAATCTTGAAGATGTAGGTTCCAACCTCGTGCTTAGGTTTGATGGAACCCAGAATCGATCTTCAATCCATTATGTTTCATCCCCGATCTGTCATGCAATAGGCGAACTCGATTTCTACCATATACAACACTCATTAAAAAAAACTATTCACAATAGAAGGCATAGTGTGCTTGCACGAGCATTCCATTCCCACCCCTATAGGTTTTGTCAAGGCAAATTAGCTATGAAGACATCTCATGGATCAAAATAGAGACGGAACAAAACTGGAATGCAGGGCTAGGTTCGGCAAAGTTCATTACACTCTAGAATTCCTTAATTTAAGGTATTAATAATAGACTGTATATAATTTATAACCAAAATTTATTTAGGGCGAGTAATATATAAAATTTGGATAATTTTAATAAATAAGTTTCAGATATTGTATAGGGAAAAAAAATCCCTTGTTAAAGTATATATCAGTTTAGGGCCGACTCTAAGGTTATTAGAAGTAAGGCCTGTGCCTTAGGCCCCCAAATTTGGAGGGGCCCACTTTTCATAAATAATAGGTTTATAGATATTTAAAAAATAATATTTAGTACTAAGGCACAAGTCTTACTTCTAAGAACCTTAGAGTCGGCCCTAAACTGATATATACTTTAATAGGTTTACAGATATTTAAAAAATAATATGTAGTACTTTTAGTACAAACGTAGAATTTTTTTATAACAATTGCTTAAAAAAATCAAAATTATAATTGATAAAATCTTACTCAACAATGTCTCAAGAAAGATTAAATAAATTTGTATACTCTCATTTGAAAAAGATTTATTAGAGGAATCGATTATAAAATATATTAACAACTTTGCATCTCAAAAAACAAGAAAAATCGACTTCAAAAAAAAATTATCATATCAGTTTTTAAAAATTTAGTCCTCACATTAAATTTTGGCTTTATACCACATATGTGCTTGAGCTG
Source organism: Nicotiana obtusifolia (assembly GCA_002018475.1). Lineage (NCBI taxonomy): Eukaryota > Viridiplantae > Streptophyta > Magnoliopsida > Solanales > Solanaceae > Nicotiana > Nicotiana obtusifolia. The sequence goes on along the minus strand of MCJB01040118.1, from coordinate 96,182 downwards.
CCCGTGTATCAGTTGTTACCAACATACAAACCAACTGTCAAGTGTGCGTTACACTAGACAAAGGGATGCCATATTATCACCACACAAAAAAACAATCGAAAGTGATAACATGACATCCTAATGCCACCACAAACAACTAATAACCAAAAATATAAGTTCTTACTAATCCTACTTCCACCATCATTCTTGGTCTGTCTCTCTCTAAATAAATAAATGTGTTAAGACGTCTCAAAAATTTAGGTTTCGAATTTCTAAATGATGGGTTTAATAAGTTATGGGTTGATGAATTTTTTTAAAATGATTGTTTTATTAATTTGGTGGTTCTCCGTTGGGTGGAGGGTATTTTAAAAGTTTAACTAACGGTAAGAATAGATATTGCCCGATAGTATAACGAAGGATAAATATAAATAATATACTAAAATAGAAGGGCATATTTGACCATTTTCCCATAAAATTAGAACAACGACTTCTGTGGAAACAATCTATATACAATGACATTCGCAAGTTTTTTAAGGTCGATTTTGACATCCGTACGATTAACTTTCTTTATTGGATTTTGTAATCAACACTTTAATGAGTGATAATCAACACTTTAATACTCCTCTGTCTCATATTATGTGTGTCGTGTTTTGCTTTTACCCGCCCCTTAAGAAATATTAATTATGAAAGGATTGGATTATTCTACCTTTATTTATATCATAAGATATAATCTTTCTTCATTGAATATTTATTCTATTTATGTGTTATCTCCATCTTCAAGATAGTTATTACTAAAGGTAAAAAAGAAAAAAAATAATTAATTTTGCCTTAAACTTTTAAAATGACATATAATTTGAGATAATTATTTTTAGTAACCACGACTGTTAATATGAGACGAAAAGAGTACTAAGCTATTTATATTGGACTAATGAATTTAAATATTTATCTAGAAAAACATGATCGGTGAGGATCTATATAGGTGATGAACTTGTTTTGGATTGTGACACACTTGGTTATTTGTATAAACATAAAATTAAAAATAAATATCTTAAAATTCATGCTACGAATTCGTCAAAGAAGTATGTAAAAACAAAAAGAATTCTAAATCATAATTTATTTAAGTGAATGTTAACCCATAGACATAAAATATTACTATAAATATTTAATGGAGTAATTAAATAAACTTGGTTTATGCAGGCGATACAAGAGAAAAAGAAAACAAAGGGGAAAAAGAAAATCATAAGTTAACAAAACGACACCCCTCATCACAACTATCGTCTGCCCACTGCCCAGTTCTTGTTCATCCGTTCGAGACGGTTTATGTGCAGGCTCCTTCGTAAGCATACTGTCACTTGCAGTAAATTTCAGAAGAAGGGGCAATTCCTTCAGCTTTTATCCATCTGGTTTTGATCTGAAACCTTCAAAAAATCCAGCTTTAGGTCTTTTTTTCTGCCTATTGAGTGCTGCTAAAAAGAGCTACTATTATAAAAAGACACTGTTCTTGGAGTGAAGATTCAAACTTTTTGCTTCTATGGAGGCTTACAAGAGATGGGTTAGAAGGAATCGTGATTATGTTCGCCAATTGAGTTCTCTAGCCAGTGTAAGCCCCTCCTCTTAAACTCTTAACATTTATTGGTTTTATTTTTTAATTTCTATTGTTGTTAGCACAAGTGTCTTTTTACCTCCTGGTTTTTGCCCTGATTAATTGCGTTAGTCTTTTTGGCTGCTGCTAGCTTGCATCTTGATGCTATTTTCTTAGTGGCAATTGTGTGAGAGAACTAATATTGATTCTGCTTCAGTTTGGGTTGATAGTTTCAAGAATGGAACTGATTTTGGTGTATGAATAGTAGATAGCTGGTTCAAATCTGGATAAGGGATGAGGGTTGCTCTGTGTAAAAAATAGCTAATTTATGATGAATCAATTATTTATTACTGGAATGAGAGGGGCTGAATAGAATGGAAGGGACATAGAGCCGATTCCAAGTCCCCAACAAGTTGGGGATTGAGGCATGGTTGAATATATATTCTTAATAAGCCAATATATCTATTATGTTGGAGGTTTGTTCCCTTAATTTTTCTTTTCGGTTTTACATATTTCTATTAAATTTATCAGAATAAAAATTGGTTGTTTCGCCAAGAGTTGGTTTTAAATCTCCATTCAGACTTATGTTAGAAGCTTTTCTAATTCAGCTCGCAGAATGAAGGTGGTTCTAACCATGTATTGCTAGCAAGCTCTTAAGGATATGTTACCTTGCGAACATGTGAGGCCTATTACTCGGGGGTTAGTTGAAGAAAACTGATATTTTATGCAATTTTTCTGTGCTGAAGTTGGTTGTGATTTAACTGCTTGTGTAGGTTCTTCTTTTGCTTTATCCTACCTCTCCTCTCCCCTTCTTCCGGCTGACCCATCCATTAAAAAAAAACGAAAAGCATATATTTGTGCTGCCCCTAGGATTAAGTAAGCCAAGATTGTAAAGACCATCGTCTTTTCTAAAGTTTTTGGGTTTAATGGAACTTTGTACCACAGCTTAGATCTTGATTAGTTAAGGTAGATTTGAAATATTGAAGAATGAAGGAGATGGCCAACATTTGGCGGGCCTTCCTTTCTAAAATATTTTCATTTTTTTCTTTTTGGATCCCGCAGTAGTATATGTAAGTTTCTTTGTTGTCATTCACTTTTACTGATTAATAAAAAGATATGTCATTATTGTCATTAGCACCGTTTGATTGTCAATTGCATGAAATCTAGTAGATGATGATAATCTGGTTTCTAATGTATGGCCAGGGAATGACATGGCTTCTTCCAGAGCGGTTTGCTGCATCAGAAATTGGGCCAGAAGCAGGTTTAATTGAAATTTTGGTAACATTGGGCCTCTTCTTGCTGCTTATGCAACTCAAAACAATACCTTTTCTCTTTCTAAATTAGTTTCCACCATGCTTCTCTTCTTAGGAAGCAAGGCACAAAAATACTGGCAGTTAATCTTTCTGGTGTCATTTTGTGAAAATTTTGCAATTTTAATCAATCAAACTGAATATTGAGTATCCTGACTCTTCATAGGATGTTTAGTTCCCTTTGTAACTCCTTTCGCAGGCGCCATTTTAATGTAAATAAGTAACTTATTTGATGTAGTTATTTTAGCTATGTTGGTTTTCCTACCCCCCACGGGTATGTTTATTCATTGCGCCCTAATTTTGGCAGTCTCCTCGATCCTTGGAATGGTTACCACCGTTAATGAACATATTATAGAGACAGCTCCAACCCCAGCACATACAAGTTCTGCAGAGACTTCTATTCTCCCTTTGTCATTATGCCTTACTTTGCTGAGGGACTTGGAAACATTGATTGAAGTAGTAGCTGAGCAGCTCTATGGTGAAGACAAAAAATGGAATTTGGTTGTTCTTACAGAGGCTGCCAAGTGAGTTACATATTTAACTTTCACGCTACGTAGTTACCAGCTTCAGCCTCGGACATTCTTTATTTCAACTTCAACTCAAATATTATCCTAACGCCTAAAAGTGGTAATTTATGATTAAACATTTGTACTGCAACTTGTTTTCCAATGGATGCCAGGGTGTGTGTCAGGCTGGCTGCTTTCAGAAATACAGGATATAAATTGCTTTTGCAAGGTGGGGAGACTGAAAACTTAGAACATTCAGATGATTCCAGTCCACAACAAAGCATGGGGCATTTAATGAAGCCCATGCGAAATCAAGGACCGGGTGCCAATCACCTTCAGGGTTGGAACTTATGGAATCTTGAAGGTAGGGCGATGTCCGCCTTAAGTAACTTCGGTCAGAATGCTAGGACGGTTTCTGAGCCAACTTGGTTGCGCAGGGTTCAACAGCAGCAAGCAATTCTGGAACCTCCAAGTAATAATTGGTTTCAGCTGAACTGAAATCTTTTGCTTCTGTTGGTGAAACAGTTATTTTCTAATGCGTTAACTTTCCTTATGTTATTACAGCTAATGTGATCACAAAGCCCAGTCTGTCAACCTTCTTATCTGAGAAAGGTACTCGTGGAGGGTTATTTGTGACCGGGGAGATTATGTTCATCCTAAGACCTCTTATTTATGTCTTCCTGGTAAGGAAATATGGAACACGATCGTGGTTTCCTTGGTTCATCTCTTTGGCTGTGGATCTCATGGGGAACAGCATTCTCTCGGTCATAACAATGTCCCAGGATAGCAGGAAAGACCAGCATTTTCAATTTTCTAAATCTGAGAAGGATGAGGTTAGGAATTATAGATTTTTGCACAAAATCTTTTTATCTATAGCTTAAACTAATTTCTAATTCACTTTTATTATCCTTAATGGTACCTCTCCTCCCCCCGTAAAAGAAAAGGCTTCTATCCCCTCAAAAAAGAAAATAAGTGGTTTACCTATCTTCTGTTCCGGTTACCAAATCTCATACTAAACATTTTGCATTGTTGCTTCACACGTGTTTTATTCAATGGTGGATGGAATAGCGTGTTATTGGTCTTTCTCACTCTTTGTCTTGACTGTCTTGAAAATTACCGTTCGTATCTCCCTGGGGACTAAAAGTCGTTTTTCAATCCCTCTTGGTGACTCATACTTTCAACCTGAGGTGGAAGGCCCTTTCCACTAGGAATCTGTCACTTGTCAATCTGCATTTCTTATTTTGTCTTGTCAAGACTATGGATTCTCATTCCATTTCTTGCTTTATGTCTCACCCTTTCTCCCCTTTAAATATTCATCTGATATGTTCATTAGCTTTTGAGTTTATTTATTGCAGCCATAAGATTTTGCTTCATCTTTAAATGGTATATATTTTACTCCAAAAACTGCAGTTAAAAAGGAGGAAGCTGCTTTGGGTGCTTTACCTCATGCGAGATCCTTTTTTCTCGGAATACACCAGGTAAAGATACTCTTTTTCTGTCATTTCTTGTTAGTGCTTCATATGAGAAGCGCAGGAAAGAGAACTAACAGAGATCAAAGCAATGCTAATGCCTTAAAATCATTTCAGGCGAAGACTTGAAAGCACTCAAAAAATTGTAGAACCTGTTCCTGTAGTTGGATTTTTCGCAGGTATTTTTAACGCACTTCTGTACCTAGTTTCAAGAGTTGCTTCATTTAACATTGTTGATGTAAATTTTGACATTATCCTTCCTAACAAATTTTTTCTTGGATGTGCAGAAAAACTTATTGAACTACTTATTGGAGCACAGACTAGATATACCTACATGTCTGGTTCTTGAATATGCATTCTTTTTTACTCCTATTTGGCAATGGAGATCAACTTTTTCTCTTTTTTTCAGTTGTAGCATTTTGAAATTATAATCAAGAAAAGATGTAGCATTTTGAAATTAGAACTAAGAATAGGTGTATAATTTTGTTGCTGTCCAAAAGTGTATGGAGGTTTGATGCTGCATCAGATGGAGCAGTAATCAAACACTATTGCTGGCTGTTTATTTTATAAATCATGGTTAATATTCTCGGTGGTTAAAATTGCGGCAGATTAGAACAAATTTGGTTATCTTTTTCTTATAATTAATAGCTAACATGCGTTTGATAATGATAGATAAGGATAATAATATGTTGGAAACGACTCGAATTAGGACCTGAAGACAAGTAGTCATTTTGAGTGTGAAATATGAAAAGGAAGCTTAATCTAAAAAGTAATTGGAAAATCTGTTGATAGTAAACATGTGCGCACCTATGATTATTACATTTGAGTATTTTCCATGTATCTCAATAAAAGTTAAAACTCCTCTGCCCTTTTACTTGCTAATGTATTTTGTATCATTGGGTTAAAGTCACCTACAACTAAAGGTATTCGTCTATGTAAGTTTAATTTGATAACTTCAAAAATAATTAAATAACTTCTTCGAACCGACTATAATACAATGATAATATAAATATTTCTGAAAAACGTGGCTTAGCTAGGGTTTGTAGTGGGGTACAAACACTCTTTGGGACCATTTAGAAGGGGAATTTGTAGAGGCCTAGTGGGGTACGTCCACCCTCCTCCTCTACTCTCCTAGGAAGGAGTTTGGTCTTGTAGGGGAGGCATAGTCCTACAGATTTAGGTGGCATTTGGATTTTGGTTTAATTTAAGATTTGATTTTTGTAAAAAAAAAAATCGATTCAAAATTGGTTTTAAAGAAAGTGTTTAGACTTAAGATATGAAAACATGACATGTGTCTGTATAATTAGATTTTATCACTTAAATATGGTTGATTTAATAGACACTATGTTATGACCTCAATTTATCATATAATCACAACAAATATGATTTATTAATTTAATTATATGATGTAAATATTATACGTGCATAAGTATCTGTATATCATAAAAAAAAAAAAAAAATATGGCAACCGTACATTGGTTGGGGTTGTTTTGTATTATCACATTGGTTTCCAAGACCAACACAGGCTTATTAATTAAGACCAATTTGGTTTGGTTTCAAATGCAAAATGATAGAAGCCTTGCAACGAGCTATGCTGATCCAAATTACAAGCTAATTGATTCACAAATTTAACTCGAATGCTTGCCATTCTTAAATCAAACTTTAGAGGTTAGGATGACGGTGGACCATTTTCATCACATTAAAGCACTAAAGTCCAGCACCTACTAACCCATTACTACAGTAGCCCAACTCGTGCCACTGTCCTACTCTACTTCTTTGTTCTTTTCTGCCTGCGTAAATTTCCATATGAGCACATCAACTAGAGATGGTACCCTAACCGAGGGGTATGTATCCTAAAGCAGTAGATACCAATTCGATGGATTTGGTCAGTTACGAAAATCTTTTTACAACTCTAGCCATCCCCTAACCCCATTCTTGGCCTATTTGCAACAGTTAGGATAGGAGTATGTTTAATTATGATTAGATAATATGTATTTTCACTTTCATTTGCGATTTGATCTTAAGATTAAATTACATGATTTGATATAAATAATATGTATAGAAGGTAGAACTAACCCCCTCAATCAACGTGGTGACATTTATTGGTTCTACCCAAATTAAAGCGTGGTCACACCAAAGCTTATCTTTAGGAGTGCAGCTATGAGTAATGAGTGGCGTTCTATATGTAAGCAATGGAAGCAGCACAAACACACTCCATCCCCATGGAATCTATAAACATCAACAAAGTTAACAAGTCCTACATGGTAGCGCCACCATTGGCACGGCGTCGGCAGGTGGCTCCGCCAATCGCAACACCATTAATATCTCCCAAGCAAGAGCCACATGACATGGCTGAGAAACCGCCGGTACCACCCATTATCAAAGTGACACTACCCACCCCAACGCTGAAACAGTCGGTATCACCGCCGCATCTGCCACCCCCACCGCCACCGCATAACATGGCTGCTACATATACAAAAGACCAACACACCAAGGTAGAAGAAAGAGGGCGGAGGATAAGAATGCCGGCAACATGCGCCGCCAGAGTCTTTCAACTTACCCGTGAACTCGGTCACAAAACTGACGGCGAAACTATTCAATGGCTATTACAGCATGCTGAACCTTCTATCATCTCCGCTACTGGTACTGGTACTACCCCTGCCATCGCCGTCTCAGTTAACGGCACCCTCAAAATCCCCACCACTAAAAATGACCCTTCAACGCGGAAACGCAAACGTTGTACTAACAGTGAATTTATCGACGTTAAACAAAGAAGTTGCCATGCAACTATGACTACATGCAGTACTAGTACTATTGACGTGAAGTCTAACAAAGTGACAACTATTTTGGCTCCGGTTATGTCGATAATATCAAGTCAGACAATAATGCCACACGTGTCAATGTTCGCTGTTCCTACAAGAATAAACTCAATGGCGGCAGCCTCAACTGTTTGGATAATTCCACAAACACCAAGTGCAGCTCCGGTGTTGGCGGTGCAACCTATTAATTGCGTTAGACCAGCTGCTTTATTGAATATTCCAAGTGCAGTTATTCCTGTTTCTGCTAACAATGCCTCCATTTCCTCCTCCTTTTCGTTGGGTCATTGAACCGTGGGTGGTAACTTTCAAAAGAAAAAAGAATATTATAAGTAGTAACTTTAATTTCTATATTATGAAGGGCCATCAATGGTTAATTAGGAAGAAGTTTAACTTCTGTGGCTAACATTTGTAAAGTTTTCTTGCATCATCTATTAACGCATCAGTCTTTAATAATAACCAAGCATTCAACCAAGTATACTCTTTGGTCTCTTTAGAGCATAAGTGCCAGCAGATAATATTAGATTAATTCTAGTAATTATATACATAAAATACAGGGGCGGAGGTAGAGTGCCGAGTGCGAGTTCGACCGAACCTAGTAGTTTTGGATCGAACTATGTATTTATCTTAAAAAATTCAATGAATATGTATAAATTATCAATTTAGAACCCACTAATTTATAACGATTAGAATCCGAACCCATAAATTTGAAATCCTGGCTCCGCCTCTAATAAAATACCTAATTTGGTGAAAAGATCATGGGTTCACGTGCTCATATAGGCTATACATCCGCCCTGATAATAACGTATAACTATTGTTAGCGAGCTTAATTTTGATAACCTACAAACTAAATTAGTACAAATAACTTCTTATAAACAATTATAAGTACTGCTTAAAATTCTTTACATGCTGAAATCCAATGTTGCAATTTTTTTTATACCGTCATCGAATACTCCTTCATTTTTTATGAGAATCTTCTTTTGGTCCACTCCAATCGTTATATTTAGAAATTCTTTAATTTAAAGATCCAGTTTTGTCTCCAGAGATACTTTGGATATGTCAATATATTTCAGTTTGTGCCGAAGACTTTTTTATTTGTTTTAACACCATGCCTAGTAAGACATCATCATATAAAATGAAACAAAGAAAGAATAGTAGAGAAAATCTGTTTTCCTCACGGAATGGCAGTTACACTTAAAGTTCTATTAAATCATTGGTACCTAGTCTAGTTTCTCTAAAACTAATCACAACTAGTAAAAGAGTAGGAGAAATAAATTAAAAGACTAACCAAGAATTCCAGTAATATGGAGTTCAAGCACATATTTAAAGAAGCAGAAACAGTTCCATCCATACAGTTCTTCAATGTAATTTCCAGTAAACAACCTAGCTTGCCACCAAGAAACCACAATTTGAATTGCTCGCTTCTACAAACTTCAAAATTAAAAAATAAACAGTAAATAGCAACTGTACTATTTTCTACTATACTCAACATTATCACCCTCTTCCTCTGGCCTAGTGTTAACCGTATGAATCAATGGAAAACTACTTTAGATACTAATCAAGGCTGCATAAGTTCCTCAGGGTTCAAAGTCTCTACCAATCATATGTGGGGGAAAAAAATGGGAAAATCAAATGGTAAGGTTTTCTTGAATTGCGACGAAGGATCCTATTATGTTTCCACCAACATCTGGGAAATTTGGACATCCAGGAAGATTCTTCACCTTGCCTTTGCGATCAACTTCAACTGGGTATTTTAAGAGGTGCCCTCTCATTTCTGTTACTTCATCAGCTGCAAATTGCTTCCAGTTAAATTCACCCATGGACCTGACCCGTCTTACACATTCTAACGACTCCGGCTGTGTGAAGCAATCCTCAACAACTCCAAGATGCTCAGCCCACAGAGACATTCTATATCCAAATATCTGCAGAAGATAGACGACAGCAAATGGATCAGATGAAGACACACACACACGCAAAATATATGCAAGTATATATACACACACATGTATATTCTTTAAGTTTCTAATATACATCTACATAACCTAGGTCAGAGACTGTGAATGCATGTCCAACCACTACTTATATGCTTATAATCTGTCTTGAGGTGTTTTGATCAAAATAGGGAATAACAGAGACGTTATTTTCAAATACTCCTAGTAGTACGCAATTACATTTTCTGGAGCATAAATATTAAAACAAAAAATTACTCAAGGTCAAATGCAGAATAAGAAAGTAGGAGAGATGGAGCAGCTTAAGCTTTGTTCCACTTGTTAAAAGCAAAGCAAAAGAAATGTCCTAACGCTCACGTAAAGAATCACTGATATTGACATGGCAGCAAACATGGGCATTGTGCAGAAAACTAGATTATTTAATTAGCAACATAACTTTTGCATTATAATATGGAGATTGAGCGAGAATATAAAAGAAATATTTTATACAAGAATTATACAATTGGTGAATGAAGTTAAAAAACTCATGATCAAAATCTTTAAAGGAGCTTCAACAGTTGGTTGTCCTAAAATAGTCTTGTTCTACAAAGGGCACAAAACAACAGAGTCAAAGTGAGATTAGATGAGATCGTGGTTCATGAATACAGATTCAGATATTTAAGCTCAATATCTTTACGAGAATGACATATTAGATTAATATGCAGCACAAAATGAAATAGAACAGGTGAAAGGGGGAAATGCTATAGGAGCGCTATGCGATAGAAAGACACCTAAAAAAGTGAGACAAAATTTACAAACAGTTACAGACCGACAATCTTATATGGAATCAATGTTGGATCTTTAAGACTCAACACATCCTCAAGATGAGTGTCGTAGAAATGAGGATGTTAAGATGGATGAGAGCTAATATAAGACTAGACAAAATTAAATGATCACATCTGACAGAGGATGCAAGTAACAAACACAGAATATCACGAGAGAAAGTCACTTGAGAACGAACGAATCTAGTTTCAAGAGTATATCTCTTTCTGAGTGAAGGAAAACCCAACTATATATGTAATATCTTAGCTGCCAACAAGACAAGTGCCCTACTAATCCTACTTGCTCAAGAGCAAGTATTGAAAGTAATATAGAACTATTCAACAACACTCCCCTCCCCTCCCAATTTACACATCCTTAATGGTTGGTAGGTTGTCCAGGATACTTGGATGGTTTGGTTATGCCTTAAGTAGATCTCCAAATACACGAGTTCTTGGGTACCATAATGATGTTTATTTTTGGTGCCGCTGCTAAGTTTCATTATTGGCCTTTGTCTTACAAAGAAGAGAAAAATACCAGTCACCATTACAATGATTTGGGAAGAGGTTCTAAAACCCCACGGAGGAACTTGTTTCAAAAGACATACAATCTCTTGGAATCATGCGGTTAGTTAAGAAAAAATACAATGGAAGCAAATGATCAATAGGGGAATACCAATTAGTTGGGATTAAGGCTTAGTTCATGTCGTTACACTTACATTATATCGCATGCTTGCCAAAAATGTTTACGGTGTGAGATTTGTGTGTCAATTTAGGGATATTTGTGAGATATAAAAACCCATTAGTTTGTAGAATATTTAATTTGTACGAAAAGATAAATTATTGGGTAATTATATAGAAAAGGCCCAAATAGAGCATAGCTGATATAGAGGATTCATATTACTGACCCCAATTATTTTAGATTCAAAGTATAGTTAATTGATTGGTTGATACTAGTTAGTTGACTGATTGAAAACAAGGCACAAAAGCAAGCGTTGTTGCACATCCTCTTTCTTTGAGAGTGCATACTTTGGTTCATTTCTATCTACAATATCTGCTAGCATGGACGCCAAATAAGCACCTTATGATTTTTAAGTCGAGATTTCTTCCGGATTGATAATATAACCAAATAATTCAGCACATACATCAAATTTACTAATCACCTGTCCATAGGGTCTTGACTGTTTTCTTGCCCATGTATGATGAGCTTGATATGCTCCCATTGCTATCTCCGTGTCTCTAGTTCCCTCCAGAGAGCGCTGGTTGATGTTTGCAGATCCCAATATCACATACTCATCATCCACAACCATCCCCTTAGAATGAACGTAAATCATGAATCTGCGGTTTTTTCGACTGAATGCCTGCAACAACATATTCAAACCACTAACTCTGTAACTGATCAATAATATGCAGTGCAGGGAACATGTACGCAGACAGTTTTACAACAAATAACAGAGGAAACTTTAAAAACAAAGACCACATATTACTATTTGTTTGTGTTTCAAACAAAGCCTCTTCATTAAAAAAAGGCAACAATCTTACTGCGCAGCAATTAGTAGAAGAAAAATAAATTTAATAAAATGAAAATAAAGAGAAACTTCCAGGAATATACAAGTGACAAAGATCAAGCATTGAAGTCTTCGTATTCTCTTGGAGAAGGAGAATGGAGGTCAATGAAAGTACCTGAGGAGTGTTTGCAGTGCCGGGACTCTCAGTTCCCCCAACACTACCAGACTCACGGTTACCAAGACAGAAGAAATTCAAATAATCTTGTGGAGAGTATGCATCCTCGAGACCAACCTCCTCTAAAGCCTTGTAAATAGTCTCATACATCATTTGCATTGTCTTGTTCTGCAAACCAAAGTGGAGACCTAAGGTTTCACTTGCACAACTTTATAACTTATAACAATTAGAAGACAGTTGATTATTTGATAATTCAGCTGCTTCAATCAGCTTAGAAAGATATGTTAGCATATTTAGGATGCCGCAAACCTCTCGTGTGCTCTACCTGCCAATAAAGAATTCTCTGTGTAGCAGCACCAGTTGGATTACCCTCTGGCCACATTGGGAGGACAATGTATGCTGCAAACCTCTCATGTGCTCTGATTTTTTCGGCTATTTTTAGTGCTATTTCCATTGGAATCAGATTATTTGCACCTGCAGCACACAGAAAACTCAGTTATCTGAATTCCAAGATATGTAAAACTGTTAAAAGATAAAATCATTTAGCCAAATAAAGATGCAGCGACGAGCGGAATACCGCCACTCTCTTTAAATTTTTTCACAAATAAATGAAAGGTTAAAAATATAACATAATTAACAGGATTAGAAGTCCCCCCCCCCCCC
>MCJB01040118.1:45704-76818 GCA_002018475.1 Nicotiana obtusifolia | reverse complement strand
GAGGGGGGGTTAAATTGCAAAAGATAGATATTCTAGAGGAAATATATCAAATTGATCATGTGAAAATAGAAGATATCAATGGGGTTCTTGAATCTAGAAATATATTCGTAATCAGCAATGGAAAATGCAAAAGATCAAGAAAACAAAGTACCTTATACAGGGTTATGACTGAGTTACTAAAAAGAGAAGATCACAGAAAATAGCAGGATCAGGTTAAAAGGAGCCAGTGGAGCCTGGAGCTTCCCAAAAGGACAACAGTTGAACTTTGTCAACGCGTTTAAGGTAGATTTTACTGCTTCGGAGAGATTGAAGAATGACAGTGCCGTTATCTTGACAGAACTAGGAAGCTGATTTGACGGTGACGGGACTTTTCTGCTGGAGTTCATTCACTTAACGGCGTCCATTTCCAAACTTTTCTTTGTTGATTCATACAAGAAAGAATGACAAAAGAAAAAATAAAAATCAATATAATCAGAATTTTTTATGAGTTTGATTTTGGCACGGCATAAAAATCTTTAGATTGTCTTCTAATGGCGTCACTTGCTCAAGAATCTGGTAAACAACTGCAACGTGATCACTTATTTGTATTGTTAGTTAGTGTCAAATGTAGCTGCCGGTATTATAATTTGTTTAATACATCTTGACCTCAATAAATTTTGAAAAAGCTTAATTATAATCCGTTTATTAATTCGACCTGTTTTAGCTTACTTTTTGTAATGAAATTTTATTAGAAAAAATCTACTTAAGTGGTGTAATGGTAACGTTACTCTATGAATGTGTAGGTTTGTATTTATTTTAGGGTAATCAACTGTCAATATAGTAAAGAAATATAGGTGTGAAAGTTAAAGTATATTAGACAATTAGAAAAAATAAATAAACAATACCACGTCAAATTTCAAGATGAAAATATTCTCTAAGGAAATCTAGAGAAGCTATCTATCATAATCTGATAAATTATTCACTGCAATACAAGTAACTCAGCTTTTCTATGGGGTAAATACTTATCAGATTTTGATAAGGTAAAATTATATATTAACTAATATAACTGAAGCGAAATAAATCTATGTATAAATACATGTATTGCTTTGATATAAACAGGGATAAGTTTTTTACCATTTACCATTGGTCAATAAATGAATTTAGTGGACGACTTTATGACAACTAGGGATGGTTACAAACAACAGTGAAATATTAGAGCTCCAAATGCCAAAATAAAGAAGAAGAAAAAAAGAAAATCCCTTGAATTTTTACAGAGATCAGATTCCTTTTCTGGCCTATAAGCCTTAAATAAGGTTAGCTTTTTTCTTTCTTTGAAACTGCAATACAATATTTGTTTGAACAGCTCAAACGTCTCTCCAAGGAGACCCATCAATTCAATATTTGTGCTCTTTTTGAAACAAGGGAAAACAAGAGAAAAAGAGTAAGGAGTGTTATGAATTCAAAAGTAGCTAAGCATATAATATTTTGATTCAACTAGTTTGTTTTCAGAAGAATACATTCTCACAGACAATTTCAAGAATTGGATGTTGTCCTCAAATTACCTTCTTTGAGTTACTGCCATGTGATAGCAATGGGACTTCTAACTATATGTGTTCTAGAAAACCAAACCAGTGATCCAAATGTTGAATCACCAGCACTCCTTTTTCCCTTTGCAACAAACCTCAACTTATATCTCAGCTTCTGACCCTTCTTCTCAAATTTCAGAACTTTTGGCTTCACTGTAACTGATACTCCACTAGGTGCACTCACTTGTACAACATAAGTACTCATAGGGTTCCCGACATTTGTCACACTTCTTTTAAATGTCTGGATCAGATTTCGGCTCTTGCTGTCGAAAAGTACAGCAAAAGAAGGGTAGTTTAGATCACCAGGTGATTGAATTGCATGACTAGGACAAGTATAATTCTTTCTCAATAAAAGGGCTATTTGAGAAGAGTTGTAGTTTAGGCTACAGATATAATGCAGGTAATCCTCGGTTGATATATCGTAGATAAGGCCTGGATTTGAAGCCTTTTCTGGATCAACATGTCCTGAGCCAATAGCAAAAGGGGTAGCTGATATTGAAGTCTCAGAAACAGCATCTGCTATTGGAGTTCTTTTTTTGTCAAGGGTATAAGCAGTTGTCATTAACGCCGACTTGATTGCTGCTGGTGACCAATCTCTATGGACAGATTTAAGTAATGCAGCTAGTCCACTGACATGAGGGCAAGACATGGAAGTGCCTGAAAGAATGTTGAATTGCACGCTTCTCTTATCGCTCTTTAGCATTGATGGGCTGATATTTGGAGGCCAAGCGGCTAGTATGTCCACTCCTGGAGCAGTAACATCCGGCTTGATAATGTCCGGTCCAGCTGCACTAGGTCCTCTAGAGGAAAATGCAGCCACTATTGGTGCACGATTGCCATAAACTGTCCCCTCGAATTTGATAGAAGCTGTGGCAGTTTTCGTCGAGTTAATGTAACTTTTGATAGCAATGCCAGCTGAAGCTCCTAAAGATGTGCCAGGCAACACATGAGGATCGGCAAAAAGTTCTCCGCCTTCTTCATCTCTATTTACCATAATCATTCCAGCTCCACCAGCTATTTTTACTTGCTCTCCCTTTTCAGCTCTGGCATTGATTCCCTTGTCACACACAACAATCTTGCCTTTGACTAATCTTGAAGATAGTGTCCCATTGGTACAAAATTCAGCTCCTTCCCCACCTGCTGTTTTTCCATAAACAAGTGGCAATTGTTTTGTAGGCTTACCTTGGAACAGTGAAGCCCCTCTGAATACATGTCCATCTCCAAGCTTGACAGTAGTTGGAAAGCTACGGTCCAGAGAGCTTGCGGCAACAGTCATAATCCAAGGTGCTGCATTGCCAACACTTGAATTCAAAGGACCTGAATTTCCTGCTGAGCATGAAACAAAGACCCCGTGTTGGACTGCACCAAATGCTGCAATAGCTATATTATCTGCATAAAATGGCTTTGGGAAACCTCCTAAAGAAAGTGACAATACATCCACCCCATCAATAACAGCTTGATCAATAGCTGCTAAAATGTCGGCGCTTGAGCAGCCTTGTATGTAACATGCTTTGTAAACTGCAATTCTTGATCCATAGCTCATACCACCAGCCAATCCTTTACCCAAACCAAAAAGATTTGCACCCATGACAATATTTCCAGCTGTTGTTGAAGCAGTATGCGTTCCGTGGCCTTGTGAGTCGCGAGGCGATCTATAATCTTCTGTTTCATTGATTTTCCCTGCAGCAGCTTCATACCCTTTAGAGAAAATCCTTGCACCAATAATCTTCTTATTACAATTTGATGGCGAAAACCGTGTTCCAGCCTCGCATTTGCCTTTCCAACGAGAAGGCACCGGTGGCATGCCATAATCGCGGAAACTTACATGTTCAGGCCAAATTCCAGTATCGATCACGCCAACGATCACATCAGAGGTCAAATTAGTAGCACTCCAAAGTCCACTGCCACTTTTCAGCCCAAGAAACTGAGGTGAATGAGTGGTGTGTAGGCTTAACATTTCATCTGGCATAGCTGTAAGGAATCCATCAACTTGTTTTAGTGATTCAAGTTGTTTCTTGGATAGTTTTGCTGAAAAACCTGAAATGGCTTTTTCATATACGTAAAGAAGTTGAGAAGGTTTTTCTTCTTGTTCCTCTTCACCATCAGTAGAGAGTTCAGTTATAGAACTAATAATATTATCATACCATATTTTGGAAGTTCCAAGATAACTGTCGAATGATGTGATCCTGGTCTTATCCATATGAACCACATATACATCTTGTTCTGCTAAAGCAGTTGAAATCACTGCAGCTATAAATGCTAACAACAACATGCAGTTCCTGAAGTTCATCTTCACTGCCAAAACAGGGGGGAAAAGTAAAGAAATATAAGCAAAGGACTTAGATACACCTCTTATTTATAACAATAGTGGATTCTAGTGGCGATTTTACTGATCAAAGGTTGGCAGACAGAAAATTAAATACTCCGTACGAAAGCATTCATATTTGAAGGATTTACACGAGGTGAGTTACTGTGAAGTGCAGTTACTTCTTGTGACCAAATGCTAAAACTGTGCACTCTCAAAATGACAAGACAATGACACCACCTAAATATCAGTAACACATTTTAATACAAGGAACGATGTGAATTGTGATCAACCTTAAAACAAAAGAAGAAAAAAGATACTAAAGTGAGAATACTATCTGCAATTAAGATAATTGGCATCTCTATAATAAACAATCAATTAGTTAGTACTCTTTGAAAAGGGAAAGTTTTGAACTGTCAATGGAAGGAGCTTCTTGTAATATAAATGAGAGATATTTCTTATTAAGGACCATCAACTATTCATCTAAAAGTTGTTCAAGAAAGAAAACTGATGAAGCCATACTCGTGAAGTAATAAATACAACCATGGTATTGAGCCAACCACAAACCACTACAGCTGACTTCTTGTTAAAGATCACATCTGAGGTTGGAAATGTGAAGCCATTAAAGCTACCTAGTTGTACTAACTATATAGCACGAATCATATGATATTACTCGTGTTTCAGAACTGAAAGGAAACTGGTAAACTTGTTACTACCTAAAAGGTTCTTGACAGCTTTTAAACATAGGGCATCGTTACGAAGGTCTACCTAAGTTGTGTCAGTGGCGAATCAAGATTACACACAAGTTCGCAACCAATACTGGTGAAGTCAAGAATTTCACTAAAAGTGTTCAAAATGTAATATTGTATATATGTATAAAAATAATATTTGACCTATATACCCAATATAATTTTACGGCGAAAGGGTGTTCAACTGACAAGAAATGTGTGGCTCTGCCACTGGACAGAATGGAGTTCGGTCAAATCTCTACTGCATCTAAACCTTATATATTTACGGAAAATATAAAAATAGGCATATATAAAAGAGCAGCACCACTAATTTTAAATTCTGAATCCGCCACAAGTTGTGTATACATATTGAATTGCTATAATGCTAACATGCATAGAACATAGTATATTTTAGGCCATGACTTACAGAACCAAGATTGAACTAGTCCTTACATATATGCATGAGGTTGGTAGATGCTTCATAATCCTACCTTAGTTTGTGCATGGTGTTGTCAAAATGCACAGAAAGGAAGAAAGAATACAAGGAGAAGACATACCTTGTTTTAGGATTCAGGACAATTGAAGGAATACTATGGAACGGCTAAAGGTTGATGGAAAGTTTAAATAGGCGAAGGGAAAGAGTGTGATAACATTGACAACTT
The DNA here is from genome assembly GCA_002018475.1 of Nicotiana obtusifolia. Lineage (NCBI taxonomy): Eukaryota > Viridiplantae > Streptophyta > Magnoliopsida > Solanales > Solanaceae > Nicotiana > Nicotiana obtusifolia. Next base: position 71,558 of record MCJB01040118.1, on the reverse strand, counting down.
ATGTCACTTCATTGTGCTTTTCTTCTAGTTAGCAACAAAAGGGAAAAAAAGAAAAGCAATCTTCCCATTCCCACTTTTAACTAATTGCCTTTTTCTTCAAGAATGCACGCCTCCTATATAAAAGAAGAAGGAGAGTATTTTTTTTCAGAAAAAAAAAGAAAGAAAGATGAAAATCTGCTTAAACAATTGAAAACAAAGAGAGATGGAGTAATGCTGGCTTTTAGGAACTTGCTATAGTGCTATATAATGCAATGGAGATTGTTTTGGACGATAGCTTTCGTGCAATCATTGTTAAAAGAAGTTGTATTTCTTATTAATTGGGTCACTTAAAAATGGCGATTCAAACATAATTAACTATACCCCACCTAAAAAGATGTTACTTCTTCTTTGTTCATATAATTGTCTTTTAAGATTCTTTTTTTTTTTTGCATTATTTAACAAAGACATTTAATAATTTTAATTTAATAATCATAAGAGTGTTTGTTTAGATTATCATTCATCTATCTCATAAACGTCTCCTCTTATTAACACTCCACTAATTTGAATGCCTTTTTGTTTATGTAACAGTTAGTTACTTTGTAGCAAATTTAATTCCATAAAATGATAATATTTAAGATCAGATGTAGTACTATATATCTTTAACATGGGTTAATCTTTTGCCTTTATGATTTGATGCCAGAAAACATTGGGTGACGGCCCTCATAAATGTGGCAATCTATTTGCTGTTTCGTAACTGTACGTGTTTGACTTAGAGTTGTGGTTTCTTTGTTTTTCCTTGTGTTATGACCAACCAAAATGTGAGATATAATCATGGGGTGGCAAAAACATTTAATGTTGCTCGGCGGATTTTAGGTTTTTGGTCAGCTCCAATACCTTGCATTCTTACTTGTACCAATTATAGGCTGAAAATCTGTATAATCATAGTTGACCTTTGTTGCTTAAATTGTATTTTATTACTTTTGTGTTGAATGGTACTTTCAAGATTTCAATTATTTGGACAGCAAGCAACAAACCGTGTTGCCTCTTTGGTTTTGCCAAAAAATAATTGTGATGCTTTAATTGTAATTCATGCATGCTAGCTGTTGATGATATTGTTTCGACAAATATATCTAGATGGTTCGTGTATATAAATTTCAAATTCTAATACGTAGTGTCACGCTGATAAACGAATTTGTGCTATACTATTAACCTTAATATTATTATTTTATTTTTAATATTTTGAAGAAGAAATAGGAAAAGAAATTACAAGGTAGGAAATCGAACTTCCACCAAAAGAAAATTTAGGTAATCAACCAACTGATACTAAGATTTTTAACCATTAACCTTAATATAAAGTTGCAATTACTCTATATAAATGATTGAATGGATGTTTAGTGGAACTTTCTATCATGAGTTTTATGTGAAGAGAGTCACGAAGGCAAATATTAAGTTTAGAACTCTCACACACACACACAATCATATACTTAAAAGTTTTAAAGGACTCTTAGTATGGCTGCGCCCCTTCTTAGATTAGAGATTTCAGCCTCGTAACACTTACTAACTGTGATTAGCTGATACTATAAAACAAAGATAGATATTATTGCTTATAACCATGTTGATTATTCTAATTAATGCCTAATGCTTATAAATAAACTCCCATGGCTTGGTATGATTGGCCTTTGGCGCCGGAAAAGCTAGAAGGATAAAGTACAATATTAACGCATGCTTGTTCGGTTACTCTAGAGTTGGAAAATTTGAGTGCTGCCAAAATAAAGAAAGCTCTTGATTTTTGGACCATAATTTTGTTTGTGCACCTAAACCTAACCCCTTCTTTTGTTTTCATCATTTGCATGCTATCTTTGGCCTTTTCTTGCACTACACGGGTTGCAAAGCATGATACCATTTCGGCCTTTTCTCGGGACCAAAATTATAGCTCATGATCAGATGTAATATATACCGTAGATTAATTAACTTATATACACTAGTGTAATAATTTTTTATATTATGATAAGCGTAATTTTACTTGTCGGTAATAGGTTGCCTATTTTATCTTGTAAGTTACTTGTTTTATGTATCATATGTGATTAATTACTTATAATTATCTTTTTGGTGATCTCATGGTTTCTTTTACACTGCGAAATAGGCTATAGATAATACCTAACACTAGACGCTATAGTGGACTTGGTTAGTGTTGCGCATATGGCGACAATCATTGGAATCTTCTGTTCTGTCCACTGAGCGATATGCCATTTCTTTTATGCTGAAAAGAAGCCACACAAAGCTTTATTGCACTTAAAGATGTGCTGAACAAAGAAAAGTATAGACTTGGAAGTGTTCAAGAAATCACTATTGGTTGTGGTGGCCTAACATTTCTCTGTCTGACTCGTGGTTGCTGTGCAGTTGCTTTCTTATCCTTTTTTTCTTTTTTTGCTTTGTCAATTTATTTTGGTGGAGACTGTTGGGAAGAGGGGCATGTGAAAAGTTGAGTATAAGGGCATAATTGATTTGATTAGTTGGATATAATCAACTATCTCTCAATATATGTCCGTGAGGTCGACTATATAAATCTTTATATTATTCAACGTTAATGTCTTCAGTATAAGTATACGTAAGATTTTTATAGTTAGACTAGCTTTACATTGGTATCAACCTATATAGTTACCTTTCTCCATTATTTAAGTTTAGCATCGGCTATACGTTCGCATAGAAAATGATTTTATCGAGACTTGCTGGATGGCTTTTTATATGGAAATAAGGGTTGATAAATCACTTTCATTTGGCTATTTTTGGGATGATAATGACCTACTTAAGTCATTGGTTCAAATTTAATAGTAAAAAAATTTGCACCCATTGGGTCCACTGCAGGAAAAGGATTAATGTGCAACGTCGTATTGTCAATTATCTTCTCTATAGAAATGGCACATCCATCCAAGGATTTTCTCACACAAGTATTCAACTAATTTGTCCTTGTTTCTTAAAGTCATCAGTAACTTAATGTTGCAGATACGAAAAACAAAAGTAATTATGTGAAATGAATATACATGTAGATTTATTCACAAATGAATATACATGCATCTACTGTTCTTCAAATTCATTCTTGTGCACACTTACCCTGCCCCCACCTTCATAGAAATTAATTTCACCAATCATCTCTGTTTCTTGAATTACACTCTTCTGTATTAGTATCCTTAGAAACTATCACATTACCACTTAATCAAAAACCTTTGGATCATATATGACAATAGGACTTCTTACAAGATGGCGGGAGCTCTTCCAAATGAGTGAACCTGACAATATTACAGCATTTGACATTGGTTTTGCCTTCACAACAACCTTGAAACTTCTTGTCTGCATTGCATGTGTGAATGAGAGAGTCATTGGTTTTACTGTGATATCCACTCCCTTAGGAGCTCTGATAGTGGCATTATAAACAGATATAGCTTGACCAACATTGGTAACCTTCCTCCTGAAAATGCCAACGGTTGGTTCTTGATCACTCTTTAGGCCAAGCTGAATTGTGGGATAGTTGATAGCATCTTCCCCATTTGCAGGAATCAATGTGGAGCAATTTACCCGTTGTCGAAGTAAACTGGAAACTGATGATGAATTGTAACCTTCATGGCATAAGAATTGGATATATGACATATCATCCATGTCATAAATTAATCCAGGACTTCTTGCTTTCGCCGGATTAACTTGTCCAGCACCATACGCAAACTCTGCTTCCCTGTCCACCTTTGAGCTCATAGGTCTTGCTTCAAGTTCATAAGTAAAAAGATAAAAATTTCAAAAACTACAGCCTGAATCCAACTTGCTTGGAATCGAAGCGTATTTGTTGTTGATGTTGTTGTCCAGTTTTAGATTATGTAGTGCCCGCGTGGACTAATATATTTGCTACAATATCTATTTGCTCTAGGGATATTGAGTTTTTAGACCAAATGAAAGTGGAAAACAAGGTTTTGTTGATTTACCAGTAGTCATGAGGGCGGACTTAATAGCTGAAGGAGACCAATCTGGATGGTATGACTTTACATAAGCAGCTGCGCCGCCAACATGAGGGCATGCCATAGAAGTGCCAGACATGAGGGTGAATTCTGAATATTGAGCATCGCCTTTCAAACCAGTTAGTGATTTCAAGGGGGTGTAAGAAGCCAGAATGTCAATTCCTGGAGCTGCAATATCAGGCTGTTCAATGCTGCATCAGAAAGCTATATTTGGAAATTTAACATTAACAGTGAACTCTGATTTCCATCTAAATTTACCTTCAAAAGGCGTTTTGTTCCCGGATTTGGACCTCTTGATGAAAATGATGCAATGAATGGAGCTTTGATCTTAACTTCCTGTGATTTGTATATTACTGCTGAAGGTAATCTGCAATTTTCAAAACCATCACACAGCTAAGACGAGTATAAAAATCAGTAATTTCTGTTCTGAAATGGACTAAACAGGTTTTAACATTTTTACCTCTCTGAATGCATATAGTTATTAATGCTTTTCCCTATACTGGAATTAACTATTGTTGCAGGAGCCATGAAAATTGGGGCAGAATCAAGAAACTGATCGCTTTCAATGATAGTGCCGATCCCTCCAAGTTCTTTTATAACTGAATCAGCACCCCAGGTACCCAACTGGCAATAAACAAGCTTTCCCTTTACCTTTCTAGGGTCCATTGATCCTTCACCACAATACCTGTGACAGTGTCGTATTATATGCAAGGCAGAATTAGAAGAAAGAAATTTCTAATAAAAGCCTAATTAGTACCTTGAACTGTCTCGGGTATCAGAGCTCTTGGCCATATCAACTCCCATCGTAAGAGGATACAACTTTTTCTTTGGATCAAATGCGCTAACTCCAATCCCCTGCATAATGGTGCTATGAGTAAATGCTTCAATGAAAAAGGGATGAAATAGAATAGCTTTGCTCTTTCCCGTATTTTGAGCTTTCGTTGCATCGATAAGAAAGACTTACTGAGACTATTCTCCCATTTCCTAACTCCACCTTACTCCTGAACTCCCTATCAATGCCACTAGCTGCTACAGTTAGCATCCATGGTGCATGGTTCGCGACAGTGTTGAGGTTAGGTCCATCATTTCCAGCAGAAGCCACAGTAAGAATCCCTTTTCTCATGGCATGAAATGACCCAACGGCTATCACATCAGTTGTATAACTACCACTGAGACCACCAATTGATATGGATATTAAGTCCACACCATCACTAATTGCAGCTTCAAATGCAGCTAGAATGTCAATATCTGCACAACCTGAGGTCGCCCAACAGACTTTGTACATAGCCACTCTAGCAGAAGGAACCGCTCCACGTGCAGTCCCTCGGGCAAGACCAAACAAGCTGGCATCAGGCACCAGACTTCCCGCTAGGGTGGATGATGTATGCGTTCCATGGCCGTGCACATCAATTGGTGACAATATGTCATTTGGATCAGGAACTTTGTCCAGCTTGAAGTATCTTGCCCCTATAAGTTTGCTTGATAATCACAAATAAAGGCATGCATAATAATTAGAAATGAGAATAAGCCAATGGCAGAAGCGTATGTTTTCAACCCTAGTAAAAACAAACAATAACAGCTTAATATGTTCGATATTGGAGGAACAAATGCAGGGACTAGAGTATCATGTGGACAGCACACAATATGGCTCCTTATTTTCAAACAATTAAGTTATTAACTTTAAAATTCTGACATACTTTTGTACAAACTTTAGTAAAATTATTATTCTATTTGAGCTGCGGCTGGTTGGTTGTGTACATGACTCATAACTACCTATTATTTATGTTTATTGATTTGTCTTTTCGTGACATTACATGCACTTAATTATGCTTGTGGATAAATAATAGACTCCAATATGGATGTCATGTCACTGATGTACAATACTAAAGTACTTATGAAAAGGGAATAATTTACTTGTTGCATCCAGAAAAATTTGCAAAATGGCCACAACTTCCTTTCCATTTTACTGGAGGAGGACCAAGACCGTCATCCTTAAAGCTTTTTGATTGAGGAGTTATCCCTGTCAAAGTATTTTCAAGAAAATTGATTCAGCCTTCTGTTTTGTTGTCAAAAATGAAAAACCTGGGTAGTATCTGACCGATGCTTAACCTGTATCGAAGACACCCACGATAATGTTGCTCTCCCCTTTCAATCTTCTTTTTGCAGTTGCAGGCAAACCAATAAATTCCCATGATCTTGTAGTATGTAGCTTCCTGTATCTGTTTGGTATGACAGAAACCACTTCATCCATGCCTGGAGAGAAGAACTCAATTATTAGTATCAAACAAATGCCAAAGACTAAAAGTTATAGCAGAGGGATCCTACTTACTAGATAACTTGTGAACTTCATGTTGAGATAGCTTTGCTGCAAATGCATTGAAGATTTTTGTATAGCTATAAACATAAGATTCTGTTGCATCCCCATCACTGTTATAAATTACAACATAAGAAAGTCAAGAAACTTCCTTGCTGAAACAGCATTACTCTAATTGGATAAAATTAGATGAGATTGAGAAGGATTTAACCAACCTTTCCTTCAATGATGATAGGACATTAATATGTCTCTGAAATACAGATTTTTCGTTCACCGGATGATCTTTCAAGAAAACAATGTAGACATCCTGCAATGAACATGATCATATCAATATAATGCAGCACAAGCGAAAAAATGATTATGAAAATACATAGTATAGAAAGTTACTGCTTCTTTTCTATCTACTTCAGCAGCTTCAATGCCAGTCAAGATCAAGATTAGAAAAAGATGATAAGACAGAAACCAACAGAAGTGATTGTTCCTCAACATTGTCTTTGTGTCAACAATGTTGGAAGATTAGGTGACATGCAAAAGTAGAAAGAAACTCCAGGATCATACAAAGAATTAGGTACAATGGTATTAGCAATTAATGAGAAGAAGAATGATCTGATGGATACTTTAACTTAACTTCATGTTGAGGATTTTGATTGGTTGTCTTAGAAGAAAGATGGATAAAGACTGGTAGATTATTATGTGCAACTTTTTGAGAAAGAAGGTACTTTTTTGTTCTGATATTTTTATTTCTTTTTTCCTTCTAGTTATTACTGATTCTATTTGTCAGTTACTTTGTAAAAGAACTGAGTAGAGCTGAGTGAAGTTAGAGATAAATTATGCCTAACATCTGCATGCCATAATATGAGCACCTCTATAATCATAGTCTAATATAGAACGGGTTCTACTGGTTCAATTGTGACTGACTTTAAATTTTAAATTTGTCTCTGAATATAATATATGCTCAATGATTAATGGAAGCAACTGCAATGGTAGTAAATTAAACAGACTTATAGAATAAATCAACTGGTCAGAGTAGTTAGAATAGCACTAAGTTATCATATCGTTCTTTTTTTTCTTTTTTGGGTTGTGGGGTGGAGGGGAGGGGGTGGGTTGGCTTTTCAGAAGGTTAGTCAGATTTTTTAATTAATTGAAAATTTGAAATCTTGAAGTAATTCTATAGAAGAATATTATGTATGAGGTAGAATATATTGTATTGCATGGAAAGATGTGGCTGATACCCAAAAAGCCATTACATCAGGAAGCCCCTTGCTTGGATTTAAATGCAAGTCTTTTACTTTGTTTCCATTAGTAGCAAAGTTAAAAAATTAAAGTTTAAATATCTTCATTTAACTTCTAAATTTCTTTGTGGTAATATCAATTAGGCCACTAACAAGGGTTGCGGTGGAGTGATAAGTACTCGTCTATCCTTAACCAGAGATTTTGGGTTCAAATCTTGGGTATAGAGTTGTCTTTGATAGCGCTTTATCCCCAATATGGAACTACCTAATGGCAGCGTCTTTGACAGTTGTATTTAAAGTTATTTAGTTATATGATCAACATATGCAGTTAAACATATTGAATTCAAAGTCATAAATGTCTAAATATCTATCACGTGTAAATTTTATTTTCAAAAGATTGATTAATCCTCATCTGACCAGTTCGAATTTTTTTTATTACCAAGAAAAAATTAGCCTTCAGAACTACGGTTTTGTAAACAAAAAGTTCGGAAGAATTTTTGGCTTTTGCATTCAAGAAAAGGACTACTCGCTACTTCCCTTAAATTTACTCCCTTATTAAACTTTTCCTTGAAGCAATATTACCCACTATCTCCTAATCAAATCTAGTGATCAGGTTAGCTGACAAGTAATTTTGAAAAGACAAATATATTGATATTAATATCTAGGTCTCAATCTCAAATCGGTTGTGGTCGGGATTTGCAGCCGTACCTTATATTTGTGTCATCTTTTAATATGTATCTTATTTTTAAAAATTATTGATTTAATAACCAGCTAACCAAAATTCGTAATAATATGACAATTATATCCCTGCCAAAAGATATAAAACCGCATTAATCGCGTGTTCTGCAACCTCATTCGTGAAAAGGACTCCTCCTCTCCTCTCAACAGCTTTATCAAAAAATCATAAACTTGATTCATCTTCAGAATCACACTTGCATGAAGTTGTTTCACCTTGAAGCTAAAACTTCATGCTAATGTAGCATGAAGTTGTTTCACATTGAAGCTAAAACTTCATGCTAATGCATGCTGAAGTTATTTATCCTGCAGTCTACAGTTTTGTCATGAGTTTTATCCGAAACTTCAGTCTAAACATGCTGAAGTTATTTAGTTCATTTGCTAAAACTTCAGACTAAACATGCTTAAGTTATTTAGTTCGTTCGCTAAAACTTCAGACTAAACATGCTTAAGTTATTTAGATCATTTGCTAAAACTTCAGACTAAACATACTTAAGTTTTTTAGTTTATTTGCTAAAACTTCAGAGTAAACATGCTTAAGTTTTTGTCTTGCGGTATGTAATTTTCTAATGAGTTTTTGCTAATGCATGCTGAAGTTATTTAGTTCATTTGCTAAAACTTAAGACCAAACATGCTTAAGTTTTTTAGTTCATTTGCTAAAACTTGAGACTAAATATGCTTAAGTTTTTGCCTTGCAATATGTATTTTTCTAATGAGTTTTTGCTAATGTATGCTGAAATAGTTCATTTGCTAAAACTTCAGACTAAACATACTTAAGTTTATTAGTTCATTTGCTAAAACTTCAGACTAAACATGCTTAAGTTTTTTAGTTCATTTGCTAAAACTTCATACTAACACGCTTAAGTTTTTGTCTTGCAGTATGTAATTTTCTAATGAGTTTTTGCTAATACATGTTAAAGTTATTTAGTTCATTTGCTAAAACTTCAAACTAAACATGCTTAAGTTTTTTAGTTCATTTACTAAAACTTCAGACTAAACATGCTTAAGTTTTTGTCTTGCAGTATGTAATTTTCTAATGAGTTTTTGCTAATGCATGCTGAAGTTATTTAGTTCATTTGCTAATACTTCAGAGTAAACATGCTTAAGTTTAATACTTCAAAGTAAACATGCTTAAGTTTTTTAGTCCATTTGCTAAATTTTCAGACTAAACATGCTTAAGTTTTTGTCTTACAATATGTAATTTTCTAATGAGTTTTTTTGCTAATGCATGCTGAAGTTATTTAGTTCATTTGTTAAAACTTCATACCAAAACATGCTGAAGTTTTGTCATGCAGTCTACAGTTTTGTCATGAGTTTTATCCGAAACTTCAGTCTAAACAAGTTGAAGTTTTTTAGTTTATTTGCTAAAACTTCAGACTAAACATGCTTAAGTTTTTGTCTTGCAGTATGTACTTTCCTAATTAGTTTTTCTAATGCATGCTGACGTTATTTAGTTTATTTGCTAAAACTTCATATAAAAATATGCTGAAGTTTTGCCCTGCAGTCTACAGTTTGTCAATAGTATTTTATTAAAGAAGGGCAAAATCGTCTTTTTAAAATGCTTTTAACAAAAAAATAAGTAGGATGCAAACGGACAAACAAAACGGGTATAAGTTAAAAAGGGGTGACCAAATAGGACGCCCATACAATTTTTTACTCAATTTATTATATGTGAATAATATTACTATCATAAGCTATCTGACTAGAAGTTTAACCTTGCCTATGTAAGTTTTGCAAAGCATATCCAGTCCCAAACAGCACAAACGTCACAAATGTGTTTCATATTCAAGACACATTTTCTCACAAAGTGCTTAAGCTTAATTTTTAATCCCGAGAGTCCACATAAAATCCCAAACGCTATAGGAAAAGAGTGGCAATTAGATTGAGCGTTATTGACTCTTGTTGTTATCTATTAGCAGTGCCTCTATGAGATGATATCCGGATTTAACCTCGTATAACTTTGATTTTGTATAATATCAAATTAATCTATTAATCATACCAATTGTTAAAATTAGAATGGACGAAATGATATTTAACGTTATCTGCATAAATCTTTATCGCGCTCTTTATCAATGAGGTGAGTCATCATTAAACTTATATTTAACGGAATAAGATTCGGACGGAACCGTTTGAATTAGCAATCCGACAATCTTTCCACACATTTACTCTAGTCCCATTGGAGACCCTCCATCTTATCCCTTCTTTGTCTTGACTTGGATCAAAAGCGTCAAACTTTACAAACATAAAGGACTTTTGTGTTGGCAATAATGTATAAGGGACCAAAATTGAACTTGATCTTACACATAATTAAGGGACCGTTTCGAGTTTTACCGCTCAAATCTCCTGAACTCTATTAGCAGAGGAATTGACCCGAATGCATCTGCCCCGGCACAATGCTCCGTTTCTTCTCCCGCCAGGAAAAGCAAATTCTCTCACTCTCCGTCACGACCCACCTCTTCTCCACCGCCGCCGCTGTCCCGACAACCATCACCGCTTCTTCAAATCTCTATTCAAAATACTCCTTCGTACCTCCACCTTCCCTTAAACCCCAAAACCCTAATTCCACTCAACCCCACTCTCAATCACCACCCAAAAAGCAGCCCAAACCCCGGTACCGTCCGCCGTCATCACTGGACCGGACCGGAGAGAAGCCGGTTGAATCCAGTTTGCCATTCGACTTCCGTTTCAGTTACACAGAGAGCAGTACGGAGGTGCGGCCGATTGGGCTTCGCGAGCCTAAGTACTCGCCTTTTGGGCCTGGAAAGTTGGATAGGGTGTGGACTGGAGTTTGTGCGCCTGTGGTTGACCCAAAAGTGGGGTCTGCTGAAGATGAGAAAACTGTGGAGGAGAAGAGGAGGGTTATGAGAGAGAGAATTCAAGGAGAGCCTTTGACGAATGCTGAGAGAAAAGCTCTTGCAGAAACATGCCAGAGGCATAAATCCAAGCGCCAAGTCAATTTGGGTATACTTTTTTATATAAAATTCATTTCTTTTGTGATTCTACAGAACGATTGTAGAAGATTCATATAGGTGACCCGAATGCATAGTTGATTGATTGATTGATATATCATTTATTTTTTGATTAGACAAATTGTATAATACCTGCATTGGAACGAAATGGGTCTAACGTAGTTGAATGGCTATAGAGAATTCATATAGCTGACTAGAACCAATTTGGTATTGAAGCATAATATTGATTGGGTTGATGATTTCTTTTGTGATTAGACTCAAAGGTAAGGTACTATGTTGGATGAGGTGAGTTTTGATTTATTTTCTTTTACTGTTATTGTGTAATATCTGATTATTTGCAAAATTATTTAAGTGGAGTTGAGAAGGTAAATATAGGTACTTTGCCTTGGCACTTACTTGCTATGCCACGGGATAGATGCCAAAGACCATTATGTTATCTATTGGTTTACATCATTGCATATTCTAATTGCATTAAATGGAAGTGGTGAGATTCTGCACACAGATTGGGGTGGTTTGCTGACTTAAAGGTGGTACTCAGCTGGGTTTGGTATTAACTTTTTGTTGCAGTAGCCTGGTTGCACATGTACGACTTGAAAATTAGTATCATTTTGTAATGTCGTTGGGAAATTTGACAATTTAGACTGCATTAAACTTGTTTGCCGAGCATACATGATTAGATTATTCAAAGAAATCAATGTTGATATTCTGATGGCTTTGGTATTGCTGCCATCTAGATGCATATAGAAATGGTTTACATAGAAATCAACTCACCGTGTATCTTGAAGAAAGGGACTTGAGAATAGGATGAATCAAATGTGTTATTAGGGCTAAATTTTAATCATATATAGTTGAAGATTTTTAAATAATAATCACTAAAGTATTTTCTGAGTAATGGCTTTTAGGAAAAACTCACGGAGGCTCTGAAAAGTGGTGCATTGCCTAATATTTGGAGAGGGAATTTGGTGAAACAATTTAGTAATCAAGGCACTATGCATATTCTTATCAGTAACTCAGTCGTCGTAAGCTCTTGTAAAAACTGCTAGCTACATATAACATCTTGGTGTTCTTTTATAATGCAAACCACGCTTGACTTCTGCTATTTGCATTTATATTTTCTGTCATACACTGGGAAATTTAGTGATGTGATGTGCGCCATTTGGCATTAGGATCTTACCTTGTAATGACAATGACATCAAACACTTCTTTCCTTCTCTACTTTGTTGAGAAATGAAGTTGAATATCACTGGACGTGAGTTTCTATAGTGGGATTATGATAGCACATGATTGGAATACCTGTTTGCTGATTTTTCCATCTTTGTTCTGTAGGGAGAGATGGCTTAACACATAACATGTTGAATGATATTCATAACAACTGGAAACATGCTGAAGCTGTAAGAATAAAATGTATGGGCGTGCCTACAGTTGATATGAAGAATGTTTGCACTCAGTTGGAGGTATCTCCATCCTTCAAATTCAATGACATCCACTTTCTTTGCTTCTTAATCCCTTCATGTTATTGTTCTTCTTCGAAATTAAGTTGCTTGAACAGGTATCTGTTTACTTTATTTATGTGGTTTATTCTCTAAAACTATGGTTCTCTCAACTTAGAATCTTCTTTTTATGTTGTACTGTGTCTTTGATTTTTAATGTGGATTCTTGTATGTCTTCTAGGATAAGACATTTGGTAAAATTATCCACAGACATGGTGGTTTACTTGTGCTCTATAGAGGAAGGAATTATCATCCCAAGAAGAGGCCTATTATCCCCTTAATGCTATGGAAACCTCATGAGCCTGTATATCCTAGGCTTATAAAAACTACTATTGATGGCTTGAGTATCGAGGAAACCAAGGAAATGAGAAAAAGAGGATTAGCTGTTCCGGCATTAACAAAACTTGGTATGCTTTCTTGTCAACTGTGTTTGATGAGGCCATCTGGATTTGGTATGTGAAATGTATGCTACTATGCAGCCAAAAATGGTTACTATGGCAGTCTCGTACCGATGGTACGCGATGCTTTTCTCACTGATGAGCTGGTTCGGATAGATTGTAAAGGCCTCCCAAAGAGCGATTACAAGAAAATAGGCTGCAAACTGAGGGTAAGAATTTTCCTCTTCTATTTTGTGTTGGACTTGTACTTGTTCATGCTATAGTTTTTCTTGTATCTTTCTTCTGGAGTACTATGATTTACGAGAAGAGGTGCAGTTTCTGTTATTCTTATAAATACAACAAGTTATTTTCAATGATTATTTATTTTTTGAAATCTAGACTCCCTGGTTTGCCAAAAAAGTGCTCCAAACCTTATTGACCCAATTGTTTTATAGAGGATGGCCTGAGGTTTGGGTTTTATGTGGCGGGGTATGGGGCTTATTTATCGTTGCAGTAAGAGAAAACCCGGGTTAGTATCCATTGGAGTTCGACTGCTGAGATTTGAATTTTAAATCTCCACCCAGAGATAGTCTGAACGTGCGGGTCTCTTTCAGTGGAAAGTCATGAAAAGAGGCCTTCCCCGTGCTTCTTGGATCAACTAGAGGTATTTGCTTTATTGTATCTTTTCCAGTGACATTGCTGGCTGCTGCAATAGGCAAAGCTGACCTAGAAGGAATTTGTGAGCAGATGGGGCATGATTCCCCCCAAACAGGGATGGCCCATATAGATCCCCCGATTTCGATATCGACAAATTTGAGGATTTTATGAGGGGAGATTCAACTTGGATCCTGGCCCATGCAACAAAGCTTCAGTCACTGTTTGCAGTGGTCAATGGCTGTGAGCCCCCCCAAGAAATTTCTGGACCAGATATGAAGAGGACCCCCGATTCCGATATCGACAAATTTGAGGATTTTATGGGGGGAGATTCAACTTGGATCCTGGCCCATGTAACAAAGCTTCAGTCATTGTTTGCAGTGGTCTATGGCTGTGAGTCCCCCCAAGAAATTTCTGGACCAGATATGAAGAGGAACACCACTGAGTCTGATCCAAGTGTTGTTGTTCTCTGTCCAATTCTGCGGTGATTTTCCAATTTCATCTAAAGAGGGTGTGGCTGTGATAGGGAAACTCCCAACTAAACATCTCGAGATACAGTTGTCTGGACTTAGTAGACCTTCTATATTAAAGCCTATTTTGAGTGAAGCTCCAAACTTAAGGGATTACCTTTGGCATTTTTCCTCGGGAGGATATGGGTTCCTTTGGCATGGACTAAAGTTTCACTACTTTTAAGAACTTGGAGGACTATCAGTGGTTATCTTGTATATTATGGACCATTTTGATCGAACCCAAACTTAAGGGACTATTTTGGGATTTTTCTTGAGTAAAAGCCTGTCAAGGAAAAAACTCTTGTACTCTTCCTCTTTTAATCACTCATAATGATAAGATGGGCTGAAAAGCGGCAATCTTAAACTATTTTGGACTATGAATACCTATCAAGTATCCAGTACGATACACGAAAAATACGCCTGGTCAGCGGTATGGTATCAGAAATCTTTTTAATTTTCAGGGTACAATTATCCTTGTTTTGAGATACAATTATGGAATTACCCAAAAATCAGGTACTTTGAGCCAAATTCGATATGTTTGGGGCCAGTGAATTCTCTGAGAGACGATATTGGGTCTCTTTTGTAACAGATAAAACCTAATTATTTGTATTTGAAGATGTATGTATGTTCCTGGCTGATGTTTTCAGATAATATCTGGTAATTTATAAGAATGATGTCGGATAACTTCAATCCATAGTTTATAATGTTAAAATTTGTCGACTTGATGAAATATGTGTTCTTACTTCTTACTTTACTTTCAATAGTTATTAATGCTGCTTATAATATTCTTTAGATTTTAAATGTATAATGAAAAATTATAAAGAATGTTTATATAATGCTGTATACTTTAGCACTGACTTGTGTTATTAGTGAATTTTTTTTTGCTCGTCAGAAAGAGATGTATGCATTATAGTACTCAAGTTTTTGGGACTGAACAATTGCAGTGGCTATGTCCAAAGCATGAGGGATCTGGTCAAATTGAGAACTTGCTATGGAGACAGGTTATTGATCCATGGACCGAATGTCCACCTGGCTAATCCAGTCTTGAGTCCAGAAACCACAGCCATATTTTCTTGAATCAACAAATAATTGGTTGATAAATTCTTTTCCAATAATGAAATAAATAAATCAAGAATTAATAAGAAATATTCACTTTATTTCAACTATAGAATAGTCACATTTATTGTATGCTGGTAAAAAAAGAAGTTTCATATTTTGCTGGCGGACTCAAGCTGGTAACAATACTCATTTTGTAACTGTGCTATGTCGCTATTAATGTCTCTTCTGTTTCTTTTCATTTTTTCCCCTCATCGAACAATTGATCTTTGCCCTTATTTAGTCATCTTCATCGTTGACCAGTGGTGGTTGCTCTAGTGGTAAGAATTCTTTAATAGTCTGAATCACCAAGGAAGAAAATGGTGAAAACCACTCTTGGCCCCTGGGGATAGGGATTTAGAGGGATGAATTTACCAAATCAGAAAGACGGATGAAACAATCATGGTCATCACTCATCTTCTACTAGTTTACTTTAGAGCTCTTTGCCTTAATGACATGTAGTGGTGTGTTAATATTTCTGGAACTTCAGTTAATTGAATATTAGTTTGGTTGTCTACCTCCTTCAGTTTACTTGCTTTGCTACTTGAAATGAAGACCTCAACTTAGAAGGGCCAGATATTTGGAAGAATGCTGTGATATCCATTTGGAAAGTATAGTGATTGGCATGCTTCTAAGACCAAATTTTAATTGTTCAAAGAATGTTCTGATATCCATGTGGACGATATAGTGATAGGCTTGCTATTAAGACTATGTTTGAGTGGATTACCTTATGTCATGGCAGGATTTGGTCCCTTGTATACTCGTAACGTTCGATAAAGAGCAGATCGTGGTATGGAGGGGTAAAAACTACAAACCTTCTGAGAATGGGTTCTTCCTTACAGAAAGAGAACCATTTGATGACTCCAATAATGACTCTGATAATCGTGAGGAAGAAAACGAAAGCAGAAAAGGAATTCCTGGTGACAGTGATTATGATTCTGGCATGAGTGATTAGATCTTCCATTGATAAATTAGCTAAATGTTGTTGGCTTCAAGCAGTTATATTTACTGCAAGTCAAGCCGAAGGAAGTAACAATATACAATACAGCGACCAAATGCAAGGTAATGGTTTATATGTACTTTTTTAAATAAGGAATGGTTAGATATATGTCCATCTTTATATTCTTGTCTAAAGATGTATCTGACTATACGTTTTGGTATTATTTACAGAGAACACTTGCAGATCTTAGGGAAGAATCAAGATATGCATGATTAAAAGAAATTCACTGCGCTGTCATTCATTGTATATAGATAACCTGTTCTTTTTGCTTGGTGAGTCTCATGTGTGGCAACACATCTCAAGTGTTGGCTCTTCCAAAACTTGGAAAATTACTAGCCCCTGCATCCCTCAAAAGGTAGGGATTGGTAACTTGGCATAGATTTAGATATTGACTGGCGCATGGTTTTGCCAGGAGTTCATAATGTCACACTTGCTTGCTACTTTATGGTGATTACTTAAGTCCCAATCTCCTGCCAACTTAGGTGGAAGTTTTTCCTGCTGTATTATACTTACCTGACAAAATGTTCTTTGGTGGATCTCAAGATCCTAAAATCACTAGCTGATTTGCACGCATCCCAATGTTCTCCACATGTCTCGAGGATAATGTTTATTCGGATCTAATGTTTACATCAAACTAATAATAACTTATTATGTTTAATGTGATTAAAGAATGTGAGAATAAAGTGGATCAACTATAGTCAAGTGATAAATTTTACTCTACAGTTGTATGTCATGCGTTTATCAGTTATGTGTGAATAATGTGGAACATGTAAAAATTTCCCCATCTCCCACCTACCGTAATTTCCCGGGAAAACCTTGTTCTTGCTCTTTTGGCTAAAAATTTCATTCACCACCCTTTTTATCTGAAAGTTGTTAACCAAGATTCAGTGTGGAAATTTCCTTGCTTGTACCATAACTTTGTTAGTGTATTTAAAACTTGATTTTCAAAGTGTCAGAGACAAGTAAATTGCCAAAGAAAAGTTTTGTTCGTTGTGGGATGCGAATAATCTTTTTTTTTTTTAGACGAAGAAAGTTTCGTTTTACAAATAAATTTGTCTGGTTTTGAATACTTGAAGTAAATCAATTGCTTAACGTGTGGGGTTTCTCTTTGCTAAGAGAATTGCCACGTGAAAAACGGTGACGTCCAAGGGAGGGGTCAACAGATTACGTGAGCTGGTAGGTTAACGTTGACATGTTGATAGGAGTAGGACTATGAACTTCTGGTTAACGTTTGAGGGTGCCACACGTACAAATATTGTATCTTTCATTTAAATTACTATGTCGTATATATCCCCTCTACCATAAATGACCTTTTTTTTAGTCACTGTTGTGTAATTTCAACTTTTTATCTTAGACTCTACTACATACCGACTTGCAAACGAATTCTGAATTTATATAGAATAGGTTCAATATTATAATTTTTTAAAATTTGATGTTAATGTAATACCATACAGTGATCAAATTATTGAAAACAACTAAAGATATCCGTGGGCCGTGGCATTTCAAACAATAAAAGCATTCTAAAATTTATACCTTTTTTAAAATCAACATTTCTCAAATTATTAATTTGGCATTTGGGACCAAGATGATCAGCTGGACTTGTATTAGTTTTCCGAAACCATCAACTTTTATATGTAAATTTAGGGGTGTTAATGGTCCAGCTCGGATGGATATTTTATAAAATTTGTACCATACTAATGTTTTGGTTATTCTATTTTGTATAATCAAAATTAGACTTTTCAAAATCATACCAATCATCCCGGTTTATCTTCGGTATTGGTACAATTCAATTAATTATCGGTATTTTTTTAAAACGTCATATCGTAGTTGCTAGTGGATGTTCAAACGCAATAGCATGCGTACTTGCATAGTACTTTGGCAAAACTTTTTAGTTATTTTTTTTGTTTAAGAGGTGATGAATTAAGAAAATATGAAAGATAGCCATAGTATAGCTATCTGACTATTCTATGAAAAGGTAAAATAAATTAAGTAAAGATGATAGCAATATAAATCACCCAAGCGAAAAAATATTAACCAAGTTGGAACTTGCAAATAAAATCTATTAGAAGATTAAGTATTCAACAAATGAAATTCAAATCGTACGAGAGGAAAGATTTCAATACCTTATTGTTTGATACTCAAGATTGTTGGAATACTTTGTGGCTTGATACCCTAAATGCTAAAACTAATTTAATTTCAACAAGAGTACCGTAATAATTTTGGGAGTTATATATATGTGTTAATTATATGTTGGCTTATAGTTGTTTTCATAATCCCAAGGCCTCAGGACAAAATAACTATTTTATATTTTTCATATATAAATTTAGGGTGTTTATTTTAACTAACAAAATATTTCTTTTTGTACGACATATTTTCTTGGTCCATGTAGTTTAATTATTAAGTGCTATTATATAAAAGGATCTTCAAACGTTATAACATTAGTATCAACTTAATTACAGCCGATGAAGCAGGTACACTATAAGTCCCTTAAGAAGAAATTCAACAAACACGTCACGGCGCATGTGATTATGTTTTTAAAATAGGACGGCTTTTTGTACACTTTCCTCTAATTGAAAAGCGTGTGCTGAATATTCACGATTGGATCCAACATAATATATTAATTTATTTAAGGTTCAAGATATTGCATAATAAGATTCTTGACTATCAACAAGGCCAAAGCTCATTATTATTTTTAGCCATTACTAAGCTCTCAAAAATGTACTTTAGGTTGATTTAGTTTGATATTCAATTGAAAAAACCACCAGTAAGACACACACAGAGGAACCATCTAAGCTAGAATGTGTCTATGTATGTGTATTTTCTGAAGTATAATTAGAGTAGTCTATTCAGATTTCTCACCCCCTTTATTATAATTTTTCGAGTTTTGGTTAATGTTGTCTAAATAGTTATCTAAAAGTTCATTTAAAGATAAATAGTGAATTATCTTAGAATTTTATTATATGCTTTGATTACCTTTAAACTTTATTTTTACTTTAACAAAATACAAAATATTTGGTTTGTTCTAATTTCAATAGGTAAGTCTCTAACACGTGTTTTAGAAAATGGAGAAAGAAGTCAATATACAAAGGTTGGTGATCTAGAAGATAAAAATTTGCGAACTATTAAGAATTTAGAAACACTTAAATAAAAATGAAGTTTATGGTGCCTATATGCAACTTTTCCCAAGTACATTGCTATTAGGAAGGAACCAAATAGGTGATAGAAGAAGGAAACTTCATATGAAGCTGTCTTATATCGCCTAGGCACGAGAGAGCTGCATCGAATTGACAACTTTTCATATTCTAATATTCTTAATTAAGTCTTAGAAGAAACCTACATTTTGTTCGATTTGTTTGTGTGCGTGCTATAACAGTATACTTGCCTATTCACACGTGTATAATTCACAAGGTATACTGTTATCTATGAAAAATAATTTGTGGTCAAAAGAATTGGATTTGTCTTGGAAAACCATTTTATAATTACAAATTTGTAATTAATCAAAAAACAGATATTACGTAAGTTTCTAAATTAAAATATAGAACAAACTCTGCCATTAACGGCACTGTCCCATCCATTTTAAGGTTTGATAAATTGAAATTTGCATCGAAAAACTTACATTTTGAAGGTTAAACGTTTCATATTAAACCTAATTCAATAACCCAAAATCAATGAAAATATATCTTAGGTTAAAAATAAAGGAATACTTTGGATCTTATCCACGGTAAAATCCAAACAAAGAAATGAAGTTACCCATCTGTCCGACTTTATCGCGTAACTTTTGTCTGACAGGTTTCCAATAAAAAAGAAATATTAATAGCCACAGAAAATCGTTATTTTGTCGGAGATAGTGTTTTTCCCTCTCACCTTTTCACTCTCCATCACACTTTCTCTCTCTATACTCTCCGCTTCCGGCCACCGGCAATCGTTTCCCGGCAATGTCGGACCACACTGTATCCGCTCCTCTCTTACATTCCTCCACCCACCTCTCAGACTCCGATCACGATCACGCGCCTGAGCCGCACGTGATCCTTACTGTCGACGACGACGATGGGGTCCACCAGCTACCCAACGGCGATGATCATCAATTGGTTACTCATATTTCGGAGGTGGATGATAACCCATATGCGTTTCTTGGAGCGAAACGGTTCGACATGCCTGGATCCACCACCGTTGACCCATTTAGGAACAATACACCTAGAATCGAAGGGGTCTATGAATGGTTCAAGATTGTCGTGTGTTTGCCACTTGCTTTGGTGAGGTTGGTGCTTTTTGGATTCTCTTTGATGGTCGGTTACGTGGCGACACGTGTTGCTTTGCACGGGTGGAAAGATAAACACAATCCTATGCCTAAATGGAGGTCCAGATTGATGTGTGTTACCCGGTTTAGTGCCAGAACCATCCTCTTCTCTTTCGGGTATTTATTCAAACAACGACCTTTTTTGGCTTTCAACCATTTGTGTGCAAATTTGGCCAGTCAAAGAATATTAGTAGTACTTTTGTTTAATTAAAGGAGCAGGATTTCTTGAGTTTGTGTTGGTACAGATTGCTTCTTTAGCAAGATAGACAGTGATCTAGTTGGTTTCTTGTGAAAGGGTGAAGGAGATTTATTTATTTTTTGGTTACTTGTGTTTAAAAGTGAAAAATAATAATTGATACGCCTTTTTTCTCAAAGAGAGGTGCTATTAGGTTAACTTCATCTCTCTTTTTTGTTTCATGTTGGTAGTACATATATTGCATTGAACTTTCATTTGTTGCATCGACCCTTGATATGCATTGAGCCGTTGACACACGCGTTGGGGACGGGTGTGATTTGAGTTTGAGTATTTCATGTGGATCCTTCAAAATACATAAACTTAACAAAATAGCTAGATGTACTTTCATTGGATACTTACACTCACCTGTTTTGGAAACTAATTCATCTAGCAGGAGAGTGATTAAATTAAGCAACAGCCACAGTAAGTCTGAGACTCTTTTTTTTTTTCTAGTAGAGTTCTTTTCTCTATGAAGAGGTGGATGGGGTGACAGAGTGGATAAAAACCTGTTTACTAAGTAGCTCGGGGTGTTGGAGCTCTTGGGAAATTTAGTGGCTTAATCACGTTATTAAGGAAAACCTCTGGCCTAGTTCACGCTATTATACAAGCTTAGTTCACGCTATTATATAAGCTTTACCGGTACAAATATTTTTTCTTTAGTTGTTAAATATACCCTTAAAAATCCTACTATTATTCCTTTTCCATGTATTGAAGTTTTTCTATTTTTCTATTTTTCCTTTGTATCTTGTACCAATATTTGGTGGACATGCAAGATTAATGGTTTCATCTTGTATATAAGAGGGTTATAGAGCATGCAATTAATTGTGAATTCGATGTGGACAGTAACTTGCAAATTGAAAGTCAGGCATTTTGTGCTGTCAAAACAAAATAGGTCGTTCCATGTTAAAAGAGGTCATGTCATAGTCATATTAGTATGTAAGCTGCTGTCAGAGTTCAAGGAATTTGTTTTAATTAGATTTGCTTTCCAACCACTGTGTCTGACAAAATATCTTCTTGTTGTTCCTTTTCTCTTTTCTTATTTACTGTTCCAGGTACCAATGGATAAGGCGAAAAGGAAAACCTGCGGCAAGGGAGATAGCTCCGGTTGTTGTATCTAATCATGTCTCCTACATAGACCCTATCTTCTTTTTCTATGAGTTGTTTCCTACCATTGTTGCTTCCGAGTCCCATGATTCCATGCCGTTCGTCGGAACTATTATCAGAGCTATGCAGGTAAGGGCACACAACAACATTGTCTCAAATTTTATGTCTACTTATTAGCATATTGGTGCTAGTACATATAATTTATGTTTTGTCATTTCTTGGCAGACTTCATTTGATTCTAGCTTCGAATTCTGGAATCCAGTTTATTCTGCCTCAGAATGCCTGGTATATATATTTGTAATTAAGACATTAAAGTTGCTTATGCCTTTTTCCTTTTTGCAGGTGATATATGTTAATAGATTCTCTCCCACTTCAAGGAAGCATGCTGTTAGTGAAATAAAGGTAAATAGTATCTGTCTTTGGTCTCTTGTTTTTCTATTGGTACTTGGATGATAAACATTTTTTAGCTATTATGTTTGTGCATATCATTCTGAGGTTATTTAAATCTACTTCTTACATGTAGTCCCATGATCACTTATTCATAGTTGTATATATGTTTTCAAGATATGTTGTTGAAGTTTTACCTGGAGCACATGAAATGTTTTGAGCCATCCCAGGCAAAGCTTGCTCTTTTAATTTCATGTCTAGGGATCTAGGTTGAGCTCTATACTCCAGATAGATGCAGTTCAGTTGAAGTCTGGGAGTAGTTTTCAAGCAAATTTTGCTTGTTCAACTGCTTGCCAACAAGTGCAAAGAATTATAGAAGATCGAGAAATTAATGTGTGTGGTCCATAAGAGACTCTTGATCCTTTTCATCAACAAGCATTTTGCTATTTCTAAAGCCTTAACTTCCTATTAGTATATTAATAATCTACCCATTTCTCTTCTGTCTCCTGATTGCCATCGGGGTAATGACTTATTTTACTATTATTCATTTGATATGAAGTAAATATTTATTTAGAGTAAAGCTGACACATGAGGAGGTACCACTAAAAGAAAAGCAATGTTAGCAAAATTTATATCTCTGGAATTTTATGAAGTTCATGTACTCTCTTAATCAGTTAAATAAGGTCTGAAGAAGTATTTTTCCCTTTAGCAACCATCTATTACACTCCCTTCATGGGAAGTATTTGGTGCCACATGTATATGCAGAATATATACAAAAAGTTTTACTTTGTACTCCCGCTAGGCATAAGAGAATTAGAAATAATGAACAGCTTGGTCCACAATTAGTAAGTAGATTACATTCTTTCCTGAATGTATAAATATAAAGTGTTTAGCAATATAGCTATTTGATACAGAAATATGCTTTCAAGGATCTGAAAACAGAGAAAGGCTTCTTGCAATCAATTTCCCCGAGTGCTTTTATTTCCTGAAGGGACTACAACCAATGGAAGAGCTATTATTTCCTTTCAACTTGGTGCATTTATCCCAGGCTATCCTATCCAGCCTGTTATTGTGCGTTATCCCCACGTTCACTTTGATCAATCATGGTATACTCTTCCTTCTCAGCAGGTTCTTTTGGGGCTGATACATTTATTTTATTTATTATTGCCCTCATGTGGGATTCCATTGTCGTGCAGGGGGAATGTTTCCCTAGGAATGCTGATGTTTAGAATGTTCACACAGTTCCACAATTTCATGGAGGTATGTATGACTTGCATTAAGAAAAGAAGTGACTAAGTGTTCATGGACGTGTATGCACTCTTCGACGTGTGCACTGCCCCTCCAATGTCAAGTTTCAAATCTATTATCTGCTTTTCTGCTATGAGTCATATCTAGAACTCTGCTCCTTTCCCATCTGAAAGTCTGTGCTCTTTTACATGTATATGCGTTCCTTTTGGGCTCAGTTTGTTAGCAGATTGATTTATCAATATGATGGTATATGACTGCCAATATTTAGCTTTTCATGGAAACTATGGCTATCTTCAGGTCTTTTGAAATTTGTGGAGTAATCTGTTGAATGTTGCTTGACGTTGGTACACTGATATTTTTAGATTGTCTTAGATGTGTTTTTATCTTTATACTGATCTATATCTGATAGGAAAAAACTTATCTTCATTATGCTTAATTGAGAAACCCGCCGCTGTTTTCTCCAGTTGTGTTTTAGGCCTACCTGCTTGGGTTCATTAGCTTTAAATATTTTACATTATGTTCTTGTTTGTTTTAGATTCATTAGTTGTTAAATTCTTTACTGGGAATCATGTTATTATGTGCTTTCAATAGTGTGCTTGTTTATACTTTCTCTTAATTAAACTGTGCTAATGTATTCTTTAAAATTACAAATATATTCACAAAATATGTTCTACCAGTGAACTTTGGAAGTCTTAACTTCTAAAACTTTGGGATTCCATAAAACTTCCACTCCCCTAAAACTTTTGGAGTTTCGCTTCAATTACTATTCTGGCTTCATATGCTTAGTATATTTTGGCAACTGTGGATAATTTCATGTTTGATTCTCTTTTCTCTAAAACATAATTACATAATCTAGTAATGAAATTAACTTGCACACAACATTTGACCATGGCTTTTCTCATTAGCCTTTTAATTTTCCTCTCCATCTTTTTTGCTTCCTGTGTATAGTTGGTCACTATTGGGCTGGGGAAGGGATTTGGTGGCATATGTGATTTATTATCCTTGGAAATACTTGCCATTTTCTCTTACTAGTGTGGATATTACTGTTGAAACAATTATCTCACTTTGTTTAGTAATGTGCAGGTTGAGTACCTTCCTGTTGTTTCACCTCATGAGAATCAGAAAGAAAATGCTGTACGGTTTGCTCAAAGGGTGAGTCGATTCTAACAACAGAACTTACTCTTCTGCTGATTGGACAAGAAAATATTTTCACGTGTTGTATGTGTTTGTTGCAGATAAAAACTTCTTGAATGCAAAAATATGGAGTATTCAGTTTTTTTTCCAGCTTCTTTTATTTCACGTGCTTGTACTTTCCATTATAGAAATCCTACCCGGTAAATCGCTGCAGAATTCATGATATGACATAGATTTGTGCTTTTTGTTATGTTACATGGATCCTTCGTTAGCCTTTTAAAGTCGATGAATGCTACACCAAGATGGTGGCAAAAATATGTACAATGAATAAGGAGTGGCCACCACATGTAGCCCACAAGTTGTTCCAATCATATGTACAAGTAGGAATGTTCTCATTACACAAAAAAAAATGATATACAAAATCTCTTTACAAGCTGTGCATGTCCCTCTCACTAGTCTGGAGCAGTCTTCTTTTTCTTTCCTTCCACATTGTCGGAAAAAAAGAACACACTGGCATCGTTCTTATGGAGTTGGGGGGTGACTTGGGACAAGAGACAATGCTTGTTGAAGTTGGGTGACTTATTTTCACAGTTACAAGGCCAACTTCATCTAAATTTTCTCCTTGCAGCTTCTGTACTGTGGTTGAGATTTTAGTGATGAATAAATTACGTTTGTTGTATTTGAGACTCGTGTAGTGACTTGACACGCACACAAACAAAAGAACAAATTTTGTGTGCTTGTGCAGTTGAATGTCATTTTGTTGATAACATGTGTAATCAAATGTTACTAAATGTGTGAGCTTGTCTAATCAGCTATCATCCTTTATACATCCTATTTACGGAAGCTTGATCCTTAAATTTTTTATTGATACAGACTGGCCATGCTGTTTCAACTGCCCTTAACGTTGTACAAACATCTCATTCTTATGGCGACGTACTGCTTCTTGCTAAGGCATTGGAGTGCAATCAGGTATATGGTTCTTTTCGAGATTTGCTAACTAAATCACATTCAAATTGCTTGTATTGTTGTATCAATTTGATTTTCTTCCTCCTTCTCAATTTTTTATTTTTTATTCTCTTCCTCTTGTTTTG
>MCJB01040118.1:3980-33727 GCA_002018475.1 Nicotiana obtusifolia | reverse complement strand
AATATGAGGCATTGTTGCCATTCCAATAACAGTGAGCATTCATCTCCCTTTTGCTTGCTTGTGTCATGGACCTGTTTCTTGTTTTTTGCCACATATTGCCAGCCACCTTGCAAGTGTTGCTGATGATTATGGAAGGCATGGGTCCAGCATCCTAAATTGATGTATTTCAAGGGTACTACTATCATTTGTATGCTTGCGAAAGATGTCTTTCCAGTGTGGCAGTGCCGCATCAGTGAGCATCCTTTTCCTGGGTGGTTGCTGTCCAAGGTTCTCTTTTTCTGTCCTTTGCTATTTATCTGCCACAAGATCCTAGCTTCGTTCAAGGTGCCTGCAAGACAGTATAGGTTAGTGTCAAATTGTTCCATCCTTCCAATAGGAGCTTTTCCAGTGTAACATTGTTGCCATCCCAGAATCGGAGAGCATCCATCTCCCTTTTGTTTGTTTTTGTTATGGTAACTGCTGCCCAGGGACCTGTTCCTTGTTATGCTTCCCTGTGATGCTTCATTGCTTCTATCCTTTAACCTTGTTTTTCGCGTTTTATATTGCATCAGCTGCCTCAAGTTGAGATCCTTTTGCTTGAACAAATACTGTAGACTCTGATGATCCGTGAACACCCCACACGACATGCCGTAGAGGTAATGTCTCAAAATCTACAGTGCATGAACAATAGCTGCCAACTCTAAGTCATAAACATGGTTATTCTTCTCGTGAACCCTCAACTGTCGTGACGCGTATGCAATCACTCTGCTATCCTGCATAAATAATTTACCGAGCCCAATACACCATGCATCACAATACAAAGTGTAAGATCTTGAACCTGTGGGCAACACCAACATTAGCGCTATAATCAAAGCGGTCTTGAGCTTCTGAAAGCTCAACTTACACTCATCTGACCACCTGAATGGAGCACCCTTCTGGGTCAATCTAGTCAATGGGGCTGCTATGGATGAAAACCCCTCCACAAACTGACGATAATAACCCGCCAATCTTAGGAAGTTCTGAATCTCTATAGCTGAAGTTGGTCTATGCCAGTTATGAACCGCCTCAATCTTCTTAGAATCCACCTTTATGCCTCCGGCTGATATAACATGTCCCAAAAGAAGACTGAGTCCAACAAAAACTCACACTTTGAAAACTTGGCATATAAATGACTATCTCATAGAGTGTGGAGTACAATCCGAAGATGTTGCTCATGCTCATCTCGACTGCGAGAGTGGATCAAGATTTCATCAATGAATATGATCACAGAAGAATCCAAATAGGGCTTAAATACCCAGTTCATCAAGTCCACAAATGTTGCTGGGGCATTTGTCAACCCAAATGACATCACTAGAAACTCATAATGGCCATACGGAGTTTGGAAAGCTGTCTTAGGGACATCTGATGCCCTAATCTTCAAATGATGGTAGCCAAATCTCAAATCGATCTTCGAGAACACTTTGGCACCCTGAATCTGATCAAATAAGTCATCGATCCTCGGCAACAGATATTTGTTCTTGATAGTGACTTTGTTCAACTGCTGATAGTCTATACACATCCTCATCGAACTATCTTTCTTCTTCACGAACAACACAGCCGCACCCTAAGGGGAGACACTAGGTCTAATGAATCACTTATCAAGACCTTCAGTTCCTTCAACTCATGTGGGGCCATACGGTATGGCGGAATAGAAATGGGCCGAGTGCTCAGAGACAAATAAATACCAAAGTCAATATCTCTGTCGGGTGGCATCCATGGCTGATCTGCAAGAAACATCTAGATCTAGAAACTCACGCATAACAGGTACCGAATCCATAGAAGGAACTTTTGTGCTAGAATCGTGAATATAGGCCAGGTAAACTAGACATCCCTTCTTGGCCATACGCCGAGCCTTCACATGATAAATAGCTCTATTGATAGAATGGCTAGGAGTCCCTCTCCACTCTAATCGAGGCAACCCCGGCATGGCTAAGGTCACCGTCTTGGCGTGACAGTCCCATATAGCATGATAAGGTGACAGCCAATCCATGCCCAAAATAATATCAAAGTCTACCATATCAAGAAGAATGAGATCTACACTAGTCTCAAGACTCCTAATAGTAATCACACATGAGCGATAGACACAGTCTACAATAATAGAATCTCCCACAGGCATGGACACATACACATGAGCACTCAATGAATCACGAGGCACAACTAGATATGAAGCAAAATATGATGACTCGTAGGAATAAGTAGAACCCGAATCAAATAGAACTGAAGCATCTCTATGGCAAACTAGAATAATACATGTGATAACAGCTTCAGATAACTCGGCCTCAAGTCTAGCTGGAAATGCATAAAAATAAGGCTGGGCCCACCACCCCAACCTCCGTCTCTCGGACGGCCTTAGCTGGCTGCCCTCCACCTCTAACGGCCTGACCTCCACCTGTAGCGGCCTGATCCCTACCTCTAGCTAGCTGAGCAGGCGGTGAAGCAACCAATGCCAGAACTATGGCATGAGAACTCTACTGTGGCATGCCACTCAACAACCTCGGACAGTACCTTCTGAATTGACCAGTACCCCCACACTCGAAACACCCATCCAGCTGCTCTGGCAGTTGAAGTTGAAACTGACCCGAACGGGTCGGATAACCACGGTGGTAGCTCTGGATCGGAGGTGCACTAATAGGAGTTGATGATGCATTGTAGGCGGGCTGCCCAGGATGAGATACATAAGGACCACGACTAACCGAGGCACGTGGGATGCCTGAAGCGCTGACCGAAATGGCCTAGGAGGATGGCCTCTACCAAAAGTACCCCTGCCTCCAGATGAGGCACCACTAAAACCACCGAATGATGAGGCCTCTTATTAGACATTGGCCCCCTCTCCTGACCACGAACCACCTCCATCCGTCTAGCAATATCTATGGCCCTATGGAAAAAAATATCATCTCCAGTACAGCAAAAAATTTATGACAATGAACTCAAACCTTACTATCAGAAAGCCCTGAATCACAAACCACATAATCTTATATAAAAATACTGAAACTATCACAACAACAACAACAAGTATAATACATACAATACGTTGTGTCACGCAGCCCGATCCCACCGTATCATTCTTTATCAACATCAAGTATAACGTAAACAGTTCGTTGCGACACACAACCCAATCCCACGATATCATTATTAATCAATATCATAATCCTCTCTTATCCGACCATATCAATTAAATATCAAGTGTTACGTACACAACCCGTTGCGGCGTGCAACCCGATCCCACCATGTCATCATTTATCTACATCATTATCCTCCTTTATTCGGCCATTTCAATTCATTATCCTTCCAACTCCCGTTGCAGCGTGCAACCCGATCCACAAACAATTTCAATACACATAAACAATCCAATAATTCAATTTACAAAAATCTCTACAATCAAAGGATATGAGAGCAAGGAAATAAAGGAACCATGTAATAATCAAAGAAATGCTACAAATATTACAAAGAGAAAAATCACAGGACAAGTAAAGCACTGGACAATTAAGGTGTGCAAGTAAAACAATTCAGGCAGGTAGCAAATAAGCACGGAGCATGGAAGGGACGAACTATTTAATACAAAAATAATTAAATGTCTCAAAAATCAATTTCTTTTTTTTTTTTCAAAAAACTTGACAAGGTTTCACAATTTTTCACATTGATTCACATGATTTTGATGTTAAAATCTAAAATAAATTGATGGAATATGATTGGAAATTGATTAGAATTACTTACCCAAAGTTTGTTGATGAAAATCCCCTTTCCAAATCATCTCCTACTGAGCTTAGGGTTAAAAAAATGAGAGAATATTTTCGAAAATCCCGTCTCCCAGCCCTTTTACTAGTTGCAAATGTCGCATTTGCGAACCCTCGCAAATTGCGGACCAGGGGTCGCATTTGCGAACCCTGACAGCCTCATGAAACCTCGCATTTGCGAGAAAAGGCTTTGCGATTGTGAAGCTCGGAGTTTGGTAATTGCGAACCAAGGCAAAATCTGGAAGGCTTTGAAAATGTGAAGGGGTTGTTGCAATTGCAACATCTGAGCCCACTGTCACCTTCGCAATTGCGATGCTGGTGCTCGCAATTGCGATACCTGAGCACCAACAACACCAGTAGTCAAATTTCAGTTCAAAACCATTTCGGAACATGTCTAAAACTCATCCAAACCCCCAGGGCTCCAACACAAACATCCACACAACTCTAAAAATATCATATGAACTCGCTCGCGCGATCAAGACAAAAATAACACTTATAACCACATCAAAATGCATGAAACTTTTCAAAGAAACTTAAGAACGTTCAAATTTACAACGGGACGTCCGAATCACGCCAAATCAATTCCAAATTGAACTAAATTTTGCAGACAAGTTTCAAACAGCAATACGGAATTGTTCCAAGTTTCAACATCAAAATCTGAACCTGTTAGCTAAGAAGTCAACTTTCTGTCAAACCTTGTAATTCTTTAACTTTCAAAAAGTCTAGTTTTTGGCAAAATGAGTCAAATTAAGTTATGGACTTCCGAATTCAATTCCGGGCATACGCCCAAGTCCAAAATCACGACACGGACCCACGGGAACCGTCAAAACACTGATCCTGATCTGTTTACACAAAATATTTACCGTAGTCAACTCAAATTATTTTTAAGGAAAAAATTCACATTTTCTTTATTTTTTTCCTATAAAACTTCCCAGAATAAGACACGGACTGCACACGCAAATTGAGGAATGCTAAACGGAGCTAGTCGAGGTCTTGAAACGCGGAAATAAAGGCCAAAACGCAAAATGACCTATCCGGTCATCACAAAGATATAGTGTTTGTATGTCTTTTGACCTTGTCTTGTTTATTGCATTGTTCTTTATTACATTTTTATACTTTAGCTAAATACAAACATTATTTCCTCTTCACTTAACTTGTTCTCTAAAATACTAAATTCTTCTTTTAGGTCTTGTGCACCGATTTCAAAGAAAATAATATAAATTATTTCATACACTTTGTCCATTTGCTTTTACCTATAGGTGCATGTAAATGTAAATATTCTATTACTCGCTTGCTATAATTAATTATCCTTTATTTGAATTAATTTTTTAATTATCATTGTAAATATTAAATCAACTCTGTTCTTATCCTATTTACTATATAAAACTACTCAAAGATAGTTCTTCCTCACTTTTCGCAAATCACTTTAAAGTGAGTTCTCTTTTCTTTTACATTTAGCCTATCACTCAAAATAGCTTACCTTTGGTTATAAATGAAATTCTTCCAAGTGTATTCTTTAACTATAATTCATTTAGTTAATTCATAAATAGTTACTACATATTTTCTTTACCTTCCATCAAGTCATCAACATACAAATCTTATATACTTTATTCACCCTTTTTTAAAATAATTTATTATACATAGATATTTATCTTTCATCAAGTGACATTCTTGTTAATCAAGCTTCATTCAAGTTACTTTACTGTTCTTTGTATATATATCAAATCAATCATTCTTTTGAACCTTCCTTCCCTTATTTGGTCGAGTCCATCGGAACCACATTGAGGGATGCCTAACACCTTCCCTTCGAGATAACTTGAACCCTTACCTAGAATCTCAAAGGCTTAGCAGACCATAATCAAATGTACATTAAATAGTGTAGTATAGGTGTCCTAGTATACGTTAAATACTATGTGGTGACTCTAAGCTTCAATTAAGCTTGTAGAGTACTATAAGTTGTACATCATTTTGACTTCTGCAAAATAAGGTGCAACAGCCTTAAATAGCCAACATAAAACAAATTACCAAAAGTACAATAGGTTTCATAGCACATTCAGGGAATTCAAACACACATAGCTATCAATAATTCGAATCAGAAAACCATTATGTAAAGTGAAGTCATCACTAAAATGCAATGTCACATATTTGAGCTCTAAACTATGATCATTGTCAAAAATTCCAAAACTCTTAACAAATTAGAAGGTTTAAAGGATGATTCTAAGTCATTCCATGTGACATATCATTCACAGAGTGCTCGCACTTAAGAAATGTCATAAAGCAGAAATGACTGACTATATACTCCTATTGGTAAGCTTTGATATGAAATTTCAATTTGTCACGATACAAAATTCATAATAGGTCCCAATGACACCTAACATCGCCGTTAGGAAAGCCCACAAGTGAAACTACTATTTACTTACCCATTTTTAACAATTTAAAACGAAAATATTTCCTTTTAACAAAACGGTTTAAACAAGATTTCATGCAACGTAACAACTCTTTTAAACAAAGTGCCAGCATAATAATAACATCCAATGTGGTGATAGAAATGATAAATACATCAGAATATAGTATCGAAAAATCCCCCACAACCCTACGTCACAAGTACATGAGCATTCTAGGAAATATACGAAACTACTACAACTACTGTCTGAAAGTGAGAGACAGAAAAGTAAATAAAGTAGAGGGAGACTCCGGTACTGCAGATCATAGCAAGGCAAGCAGCTCACCGCTGAGTCTCTGTAAATGACCGTCTATGCGCTCGTGTGACCACTGGTAATACCTGTCTCAGTACCTGCATATCAGTGCAGAAGTGTAGCGTGAGTACAATAAAATAACACGTACCCAGTAAGCATTTAGTCTAACCTTGAAGATGTAGTGACGAGGGGTCGACTTGACACTTACTAGAGGTCTAATAACAATAATATCAGTGCATAAAGTAGACATGGTGAGCATAAAACAAGTATTAATGAAGAAAATAAGAGCAACTACAATAAATACACTAAGGAGTCTATCTCAAATCACCAACATATCATAATTGGCCGTGAAGGCGCTAACTCAGATATACTCAAACCGAAACCCGTTTCAATTATTAAGCACAAAGTTGTCAAGGCGAACGGCCTGATCCTATAGGAATAGTGATACTCAGTACTGCCGAGGCGAACGGCCCAATCCCATAAGAATAGTGTTATCACACTACCGAGGCGACCGACCCGATCCCGTAAGAGTGGTATTATCATACTGCCGAGGCAAACGGCCCGATCCCGTAGAAGTAGTAGTACCATCATGCCGTGGCGAACGACCCGATCCCATAAGATTAGTATTACCATCAATGCCGAGGCGAACAGCCAGATCTTAAAGAGTAGTATTACCATCATGCTGAGGCGAACGACCCGATCCCACAAGAATAGAGAAATTTACCTTGCCCGCAGAAGCATTTGCGAGACGAGAATAAATGGATTTATAGTTTATTAAGTATTTCCCCAATATTTCTAAAATAAGAAGCTAAGTCAATATTTCCAATTTAAATCCTCAGTCTCAACCCTAATCAAGACAATTAATATACATGATAAGCATGAACAGTACAATTAGAAGCATGATATGAATCTATGTCTACCCGGACATATCATGAAATATAGCTATGTACGGACTCTCATCACCTCGTACGCACGCAGCTTCCCACGACACGTAGCACGTAACAATAATACACCTAAGGGGATAAGTTCCCTCTTACAAGGTTAGGCAAGACACTTACCTTGATTCCAAATCCTCAATCCGGCTCTCCAACCTCACTAGAACTCCTCAAACGACACTGAGGGCTCCGAAACTAATCAAACTTCATATAAACTAGTAAATATATACTATAAAGTTCATAATTTAGCTTTTACAGTAGTTACCCGACCCAATTTGAAGGACCCATGAAATTCATCCTCGGGACCACGTGCCCGGATTCAGAACTTTTTTGAATATAATTGTTACCCATGAACTTCCGAACTCAAATATATAATTTGCTCTAATTTCCACCTCCAAATTCGTGATCAATTCCCAAATTTACCAAAACCCTAGGTTCTTCACTAGTACCACAAGTTTTCACAAATTTTCCATATTTAATCTACCTATAATCCGCGTACTTAACTTGAAAGTGGGTGGTGTTTACTTACCTTGTATTGTAGATGAGAATCCCCCACAAAAGTGCTCTCAAAAGCTCCCAAGACCAAATGAAAATGTATGGAAAAATGGTTTAAGTCTCGGATAAAAAGCCCTCACTACCCATCGATTTCCGCACCTACGGCCAGTTGATTGCATCCACGGAATCACATGTGCGGTCAAATGGTCACAT
Source organism: Nicotiana obtusifolia (assembly GCA_002018475.1). Taxonomy (NCBI): domain Eukaryota; kingdom Viridiplantae; phylum Streptophyta; class Magnoliopsida; order Solanales; family Solanaceae; genus Nicotiana; species Nicotiana obtusifolia. Next base: position 25,636 of record MCJB01040118.1, on the reverse strand, counting down.
CTCCGATCCCCCACGGCCTCCAGCTTCTTTGCTTCTAGGGACGAGGAGGCACTTCTGCGGATCCGCTTCTGTAGACTCCTTTTGCTTTTGCGACCCCTAACCAGCTAACCCATTTTCGCACATGCAGATCCTAGATTGTGTCTGTGGACGTGCAAATGCGGAAAAAGCCTCGCACCCTCAACCAACCAGCTCTAGCATGAAGTCCACTTCTGGAAGCTCGCACCTGCAGCCCTTCCCACTCAGGTGCGATTGCACCAGATTTGAAGCCACCGCAGTCCCCCATGTCAAAAACCAAGTCCGATTCCAATTTGATTCGCCCTCGGGGCCCCCCGGAACCCCATCCAATTACAATAACGTATCCTACAACATAATACAGACTCGCTCACTCAGAAATTCAAAACTTCTAAAAACACTTACGCGCGTCCGATTCCAAACGTACCTCGATAACACCAAAAGCCTACTCCAAACCAAATTTAAGGAACTAGAAAGACCATCAATGAACCAACTTCTCACATTGGGCATCAAAATGCTCTCGGGTTACCCAAAACCTAATCTGAACACATGCCCAGGTCCAAAATTATCATACAAACATATTGGAACCCTTAAATCCCGATTCCGAGGTCGTTTACCCAAAATATTGACTCAAGTCAAACTTTGCCACCTTAGGCCACTATGTAGGATCTAAGTTTTTCGATTTCAACCCGAACCCTTCCAAGCCTAAACCAACCATCCCCGCAAGTCATAAAGCAGTAAAAGCACATACGGGAAGTCTTAATTAGGAAAACGGAGATCTAGAAAGAAAAATGGCCAGTCCGGTCGTTATATTCTCCACCTCTTAAACAAATGTTCATCCTCGAACGGGTATAGAATCATACCTAGAGTGCTGAATAACTGCGGATATCTGCTCCTCATGTCCTCCTCGGCCTCCCAAGCCGCTTTCTCAACTAGTTGACCCCTCTACCGGACCTCGCAGCAATCTTCTTGGACCTCAACCGATGAACCTACCTGTCAACAGTGGCAACTGGCTCCTCCTCTTGACCCAGAGTCTCATCTAGCTGAACCATGCTGTGATCTAGCACATGCAACCTGTCGTCATGGTACCCCCGGAGCATAGACACATGGAAGACTGGATGAACTCCCGATAGACTGGGAAGCAAAGCAAGCTCATAAGCAACCACCCCAACTCGGCTCAACACCTCAAATGGGCCAATAAACCTTGGGCTCAACTTGCCCTTCTTCCCAAACCGCATGATGCCCTTTATCGGCAAGACTTTCAAGAGAACCTTCTCGCCCACCATGAATGATAAATCACGCGCCTTCTGGTCCACGTAGCTCTTTTGTCTGGAATGTGATGTGAAGAGCCGCTCTTGAATCAACTTTACTTTCTCCAAGGCATCCTTCACTAAATTTGTGCCATACAACATAGCCTCGCTCGGCTCAAACCATCTGATGGGCGAACAACATCACCGACCATATGAAGCCTCAAATTTAGTCATCTCGATGCAGGACTAATAACTGTTGTTGTAAGCAAACTCGGCCAAGGGAAAGAATCTATTCCACTACCCTCCAAAGTCAATGACACATGCTCTGAGCATATCCTCTACAATCTGAATTATCGGCTCCGACGGGCTGGCTCCGACTGCCCATCGGTTTGCGGATGAAAAGCTATGTTGAGCTCTAACCGAGTACCTAACTCGTTTTGTACTGCGCTTCAGAAATGCAAAGTTAACTGAGGGCCTCAATATGATATGATGGAAACAAGAACACCATGCAGCTGAACAATCTCCTGAATATAAATCTGGGCTAACCTCTCCGAAGAGTAAGTAGTCACCACCAGAATAAAATGTGCTGACTTGGTTAGCCTGTCGACAATGACCCAAACTATATCAAACTTCCTCAACATCCGCGGTAACCCAAAAACAAAGTCCATGGTCATGTGCTCCTACTTCCACCCCGGTATAACCATCTGCTGGAGTAGGCTACTTAGCCTTTAGTGCTCATACATGACCTGCTGGCAATTTGGACATCTCGCCACATACTCAACTATGTCCTTCTTCATCTATCATCTGTCACGACCAAAAATCTATAATAGGTTGTGATGGCGCCTAATGCCGCCGTTAGGCAAGCCCACTAGTAAAACTACTATTTACTTGCCTATTTTTAACAATTTAAAATGGAAATTTTTCCTCTTAACAGAACGGTTTAAACAAGATTTCATGCAACCGTAACAACTCTTTTAAACAAAGTACCAGCACAATAAGAACACCCACTGTGGTGATAGAAATGATAAATACAGCAGAACATGAATTCAAAAAATCCCCCAAAACCTGACGTCACAAGTACATGAGCATTCTAGGTTATATACAAAACTTTTAACTCTACTGTCTGAAAGTGATAGACATAACTGCAAGCAGCTCACCACTAAGTCTTCGGAAATGATCGTCTACGTACCCGCGTGACCACTGGTAGTACTTGTCTCAGTACCTGCACATCAGTGCAGAAGTGTAGCGTGAGTACGGAAAAACAACACATACCCAGTAAGTATCTAGTCTAACCTCGAAGATGTAGTGACGAGGGATCGACATGACAGTTACTAGAGGTCAAATAACAATACTATCAATGCATAAAGTAGACATGGTGAGTATACAACAAGTATCAACGAAGAAAACAAGAGCAACTACAATAAATACACTCAGGAGTCTATATCAAATCACCAACATATCATAACTGGTCGTGAAGGTGCTAACTCAGATATATCCAAACCGAAACCCGTTTCGATTATTAAGCATGAAGTTGTCGAGGCGAACAGCCTGATCCTATAGGTATTGTGATACTCAGTACTGCCGAGGCGAATGGCCCAATCCCATAAGAGTAGTGTTATCACACTACCGAGGTGACCAGCCCGATCCCATAAGAGTGGTATTATCATACTGCCGAGGCAAACGGCCCGATCCCATAGAAGTAGTAGTACCATCATGCCGTGGCGAACGACCCAATCCCATAAGATTAGTATTACCACCATGCTGAGACAAACGACCCGATCCCATAAGAATAGAGAAATTTGCCTCGCTCGCGGAAGCACTTGCGAGACGAGAAGACATGGATTTATAGTTTATTAAGCATTTTCCCAATTTTTCTAAAATAAGAATCTAAGTTGATATTTCCAATTTTAACCCTTAGTCTCAATCCTAAAAAAAAATTAATATACATGATAGGCATAAGCAGTACAATAAAAGTATGATGTGAATTTAAGTCTAACCCGGACATGTCATGAAATATAGTTACGTTGGGACTCTCGTCACCTCGTACGCATGTATCTTCCCGCAACAAGTAGCACGCAACAATAATAAACCGAAGGGGATAAGTTCCCTCTTACAAGGTTAGGCAAGAGACTTACCTTGATTCCAAGTCCTCAATCCGGCTCTCCAACCTCACTAGAACTCCTCAAACGACGCCGAGGGATTTGAAACTAATCAAAAGTCTTATAAACTAGTAAAAATATACTTGAAAGTTCATAATTTAGCTTTTATAGTAGTTACCCAACCCAATTTGAAGGAATCATGAAATACATCCCCGGGCCCACGTGCCCAGATTCAAGAAATTTTTTAATATAATTGTTACCCACGAAGTCCCGAACATAAATATATAATTTGCTGTAATTTCCACCACCAAATTCGTGATTAATTCCCAAATTTACCAAAACCCTAGGTTCTTCACAAATCCCACAAGCTTTCACAAATTTTCCATGTTTAATCTACCTATAATCCGCGTATTTAACTTGAAAGTGGGTGGAGTTTACTTACCTTGTATGTAGATGAGAATCCCCCTCACTGCCCAGCGATTTCAGCACCTGCGGCCACTTGATCGCATCTGCGGAATCGCTGGTGCTTTCAAAGGGTCGTATCTGTGATCCCCCACAGCTTCCAGCTTCCTCGCTTTTGCGGAGTAGGAGGCGCTACTGCGGGTCTGCTTCTGCTGACTTCTTCCGCTTATGCAGACTCTTTCTGCTTCTGTGACCCTCAACCAGCCAGCCCATTCTCGCACCTGCGAATCCTCGATCGCATCTGCGGACGCGCAGATGCGGAAAAGCCTCGCACCTATGACCACCTAGCTGTAGCCTCAAGTTCGCTTCTACGACCATTGGGCAGCTTCTACGAGCTTGCACCTACGGCCCTTCCCACGCAGGTGCAATTGCACCAGATCTGAAGCCACCAGCGGTTCCCTATGTCCAAAACCAAGTCCGATTCCAATCCGATTCGCACCCGGGGCATCCAGGATCCCATCCAATTACATTAACACATCACACAACATAATACGAACTTGCTCACTCTACGAAGCACCAAAATAGTATCTAGAATTACGAATCAGATGCCAAAACACACGAATTCAACATGAAAATTAAAACTTCTAAAAACACTTATGCGCGTCCGTTTCCTATCAAATCAACTCGGGATGATGCCAAATTTTGCGTGCAAGTCATAAATCGCCACACAGAACTACTCCAAGGCTCGGAATTCCAAACCAACCTCGATAACACTAAAGCCTACTCCAAAGCAAATTTAAAGAACTAGAAAGATCTTCAATGAACCAACTTCCCACATTAGGCGCCGAAACGCTCTCGGGTTACCCGAAACCTGAGCCGAACAAAGTCCAATGTCCGAAATCATCATACGAACCTATTGGGATCCTCAAATCCTGGTTCTGAGATCGTTTACCCAAAATGTTGACTCAAGTCAAACTTGGCCACCTTATGCCACTATTTAGGAACTAAGTGTTCCGATTTCAACCCCTTCCAAACCTAATCCAACCATCCCCTCAAGTCATAAACCCGTAAAAGCACATATGGGGAGTCTTAATTAGGGAAACTGGGATCTAGAAAGAAAAACGAACGGTCAGGTCATTACACAATTTCAGGTTCAGGAAGGTCATATTAAGTTGTTTAAGGCATCAGCAATTGAAAAAGATAAACATATGCACTTATCCACCAAATTTATTAAAGGTCCAGTACTTCATAATGACCCTATTGGACAGAGTTCTTTTTAGGCAAGCTTGAATTATCAAAGAAAGTATCAGGATACCATAATAGTCTCAGAAAAACACCCTCAAGAACAAACAAACACATAGTTGTAGACTTCCTCACATGCGAATAATCCATACCAAATCAGAATTGACTATAGAGATTCATGTCATCAGTAAGAGTAAATAGAAGCATTAAACTTGAATAGGGCAGTCAATTCTCTTTCCCATTATTTTATCTTATAGGCATGGAATCTAACATAACGCGTGTTTAATAACATTCAGTTGAACCCCCTAAGCTATCAGGATCAGCAGTGTCAAAATCACATAAGGGAAGACTTCCTAGAGACCCAAATGATCAAAAGTCAATAGGACATACACACTTACAATTAGCCAAGGTAAAGCAGATACATGATTATAAGTTAACATTTCAACCAGGTAAATAGGGTAACTTATTGGTCTCCAAAGTTGAACATACTAGCATGACTTTATCATGTATCACCCTCTTACTTCATATTGGCATAGTAAACACACATAGTCTACGCATAACAAATGACATAGTGTCAGAACAGGACCTCTAATTAAGGACTGATCTTCGGCTAAAAAATGCACATATTTAATCATTACTGCCTCACATTCTAGTACTTTTAATTGTCTTTTGAGTATTAATTATATTATTTTATGCTCAATATTATATTTTATCTATGTAGGAATAAAGTGGTGTGAAGATGAAGAGATGTGGAGCAAAATTGAATAAAACACAAAAGAAAAAGAGAGGAAATAAAAAAAATAAAAAATAAAATGAGTAGACAAAGGGGGACACCCTTTGATGCTTGTTCCCCCAAGTGGAAGACAAAAAGGGATAAGATTTACAATTCAAAACAAAAATTGAAAGAGCAACATCAAAGGCTACTGGATTCATCGCTATGGCTAGCGCCCCACGCTACCCTGAATGCTGGGTTACGGGAAGTCTCCTATTTCGTGCATGCCAAGGTTATTTCATCCCTACACGGTCCCACCTTATATAAAAGGGGTCAAAACCCTATTTTGGAGAAGGGGGGACGTTTTTGAGAGGAACGTTTGACGAAGGGAGAGCACAGAGCCGCCGTGGAGGCCGGATTTCATCTTTTCTTTCACCAAATTTAGTAAGTTTTGTATTTCTTTGTATGATTTGTTATTTGGCTACCATGTCTATGTGGAGCTAAAATTCACGTTCTAGTGTTGTAGTTCTTTCATGACTACTGTTATTCGAATATTGATTTTGATTTTGATTTCTTGATTTATCGTATTGGTTTATTTATTCAATCTTACGCTTAATTATTTAATTGCTTGATGACCAATTGAATATTGTCTACGAATATAGAATTAAACTCGAATTTAGAAATAATAGGTTGCACATAGATTGAGTAGAGCAAGTTTTTAAATCCGGACATCGAGGAATGGATTAGCGGTTAGGATGGACATATGCGAATTGTCTTTCTTGGTTATCACACTGGAATTATAAATAAGCTCTTGTTGATTCTAACTCTATAGACATATAGGTGTTGGGTTAGCTTGAATAAGTGAGTAGGAGATCGACAGATTCTTATGAGCAATATTAACCCTATTGACCAAAAATCAGATAAAATAATTAGTTAATTCAATTGAAAAATACAATAGGATTGTTAGATAGCCCATGCCCTAGATCGTTTTCATTATATTGATAACATAAAAATCTACTATTTCTTTGTTCAAAGTTCACAATTTTTTTTTCATTATTTTAATTAGTTTAGAATCAAATACCTCTAGGTTTAATTCTTGTTTAGATAACTAGGATAGTCTAATTTAGTTAATAGTTGATAACAAGTCATCGTGGGTTCGACACTTTATCTTATCACTTATTACTTGACGACCGCAGTTACTTGTTAGTACGTTTGGCCGCAATAAGTTTTTGGCACCGTTGCCGGGGACTTAGAATTATCTATTTTTCTAGAATAGACATTTATTTTTTGTATATTAAAGTTTTTATTTTTATTTTTAGTTTAGTTATTATTTTTTATTTATTTTAACATGGAATCTCGGAATGAAAATTATCTGAATGATGGATATTCTTATTTTGATGATCCTTGTCCATATTGTGGAGGACTTCATTGGTGAAAAAATTGTCAGAATGCTCCCGGGAGCGAGTTGTGTGCACAATCTCAATCCTTTGAGTGGAATATTTGTAATATGTGTGGTGGTCAAGATGACCATTTGGATGGTTGTCCTTATTCGTTTTATCCTACTATGTGCCCTTATTATGATCTTTCTAACAGTGTTTGTGCGTTAGATAGGAGCAATAAAGTGTAGGATATGGAACATGATATATATATTAGGGATATTTTGAGGCAAGTAGAATAGCAACAGGATGAACTCAAAAAAGAAATGAAAAGAATGAGGGTAGCAATCACACGCATGACGGCCAAAATAGAAGAATTGAATGAATAGAGCGAGTTACAGCAAGAGAAAAAAATTTAAAAAAGAGGAGATTTTGAGCCAAACTTGGCTAATGGAACAAGCTGGAAAATTAGAAATATATGAGGTTCAACGTGAGAAAATTACAAATGAGATGAGATACATTATAGGAGGAAGAGCTGAACTGGGACAAGAGATCGATAAATTTGGCACTACTATTCCCGACTTGAAGGCTCAATTGAATACAAAGGTTGATGCGTCTAACGCCCAACAAAATAGTCACGAGTTGTGTGAAGCTGGAAAAGAGCTTATACGCCAAATTGAGGAGCTAAAAGTGGAGAGCCAATCATTCGATCATATTTTTGTTGATGATGCCCCTGCTGAGAAAAGTACACTAGAGTCATGTGAGGAAGTAGATAATGTTATATTTGAAGGCTCTAGTTCATGTAAATATGAGGATGTAAATGGTAATACAATTCTAGAATTGGGGCACATTGGTCCTCATTTCATACGTTTTTCAACATTGTGTTTGGATGATTACATGGAAATCGAGTCATCTGAGCCTTTGGAAGATCCAATGGACGGGGAACATGTAGCTTACATTCTTGAATTCGTCGTGCTAGAGAGACATAATTACATACCTCATCTTAAGGCCAAGAGGTATAGAATGCGATACTGGTTGTTAGGCCCAATTAAATTTATCTCACCACCCCGAGAGCATATTAGAAAGCAAGAAGCCAAATTAGGGGATCAATTCATAAGTTCAAGGTGGAGGAAAAAGTAGTTCACGTCGTGCCGCAACGTTAAATTAGACGCTTCTTGGGAGGCAACCTAGCTTTACTGTTTTCTTTTATTTTTGTCTATTAAATTTTTTTATTTTTTTGTAGTATTTATTTGTATTTTGTAGGATTATGAGCATATGAAGAAAAGGCACTGGAACTGTGAAAAAGTGAACTAGATTGTTGGAACTATTGTGGGGTGCCCGCACAAAGGACCATCATTGGGAGAAGTCTGTGTACCCTGTGAGCTTCTATTGTTTCGGCCTTTAGCCTTTCAGTGAGTTTCTCGTCCACCCTCATTTTTTTTGCTTTATTTGTAAATGGGGACACTGCACTCTTTTAAGTGTGGGATGAGAGAATTCCTCTGATAATTAGTAGTAGTGTGTTACTAAAAATGTCAATTTCGTATTTTGATTTTAGCTTCTTATTTTTATTTTCGTAGTTGTGTAGTATTTTAGTAGTAGTTTTAGTAGCTTAATTTTTATTTGATGTTTTAAATATGGGAAATCAGAAAAAATGAAGAATAAAATCGAAAAATTTTGGACTTTTCCCGACGATGGATCTCCTAGGTAGTTTTTTTGAGGGATTAAAGTCTAACAAAAAAACACACTAAAAATTAATAAAATACAAAAATATATCTTTTTATTTTCTTAGGTAGTAATAAACCCCCGTGATTTTTATTTGTGTCTCGGTTATTTTTCACGGGATATAGTTTGAACGGGGTAGTAATTTTTTTTTAAATTTTTTTAGAGTAGATTAATATTTAGGGAATAAATGGAGGAAGAATGATGAACCAAGGCGCCCTCAACTTATTTGATAGTAGCATATGTAAAATTTGGCTTGTGTAGTATCTTTCCTATATTTTGAAATTATCCATGGTGCCTTGTTTATCTGGATAACATGTTAGTGGCTGTATACGGTCGAAATTGGGCTCTGCTATTGCAAGACAGATCGGGCTTGGAACGCGAAGGGTTGAAGATCGACCCCAGCTTTCATTGAAGCAGAACACGAGGTCAGAATGTCCGTTCTCGAGAACACTAGGCTCGTGATTCGGAACCGATCCTGACCCCGAACATGCTTGAGGGAAGATCGCCGGACCTAAATAATGGAAAGCCAGAATATCCGTAATGGGTCAAGCATCGCGTCGTGACTCTCGGCACGAATCAATGGAACTACTTAATTAGCAAATCAGGAGATTTTTTACCGTATATAGAGTTGTACCTAAAGTAGGATTCCCCTACTATATAAAGGGGTGTCTAATTATTTGTAAATAAACTTTGGATCTGATCACGAAAAATAGCAATAGATTGATCTCTTTAGCAATTGCTGTCTGATTATTCTTTTTCTAACCTCGATTGCAGCATATTTTGGCCCGAGGGAGGTCAACATACAAGGCTAACACCGCTCAACTTGTGTGGTTTATATTCATTTTTATCATTAATTTTAATTTCAATTTGATTTTTCATTTTTTATACCTTAAAATCGCGTATAAATTCAATTGTTATCCGATTTTGAGGGTAAACAGTTTGGCGCCCACCGTGGGGTTAAGAATAATAGTGGTTATTTGATACAAATCTCCATAACACACACTGCTTCACACTTGCTCTTTGAAGTATCTTTGATTCCAGGCTATAATACAGATATATCAAACTCTCAATCGGCACCTCTGCACGTTGACAACGAGTCCGATCACCAAGGTGAAAATAAAAACATAGCGCCCGATAACAAGATCTCGAATATTGACCCGATTGACGCTAATTCACACGTGGCAGTTGATGCGGATCCGCCTACCGACACCTCAAATAGCGTTCATAGAGGAGTCCGACCAGTAACTCGAAACACCCAAAACGTTTAAGGGCGTATCAGCCTCCGGGTGATCTTCGAAATAATACAGGCTCAACAAACGGTGATAGCTCAGTTACAAAATCTAAGCCAAATCCCGAACAGGGTTGAGCCCGGCCCTTCCTGAGAAATTACTCGGAGGGATGAATTTATCGTAGGAAGGTCGAATGAATGTGAATCGGGGGAAAACCCCGAAATTATGTAGATGCTCGAGGAGCTGACAAAACGAATAGAACCAGGGGAGAAAAATATCGAGGCAAATGACAAAAAGGTGGAAACCTACAACTCCAGTGTTAGACCAAATCTCAGGGGCACCCCCGGTGTTAAAAGGCCTATATTCCAGGAAGTTCGTGCAAAAAACCTTTTCCACCGAGCGTGGCTTCGAAGCTGATCCCCAAGAAATTTCGTATGCCCGAAATACCCAAGTATAACGAAATGGCCGACCCGAGCAAGCATGTAACCTCGTATACATGTGCTATCAAAGGGAACGACCTGGAGGACGATGAGATCGAATCTGTTCTGTTGAAGAAATTTGGGAAGACCCTGTCAAAGGGAGCCATAATATGGTATCACAAATTACCTCCCAATTCTATTGACTCATTTGCTATGCTTGCAGATTCTTTTGTGAAGGCACACGCGGGTTCCATCAAGGTCGAAATGAGGAAATCGGACCTTTTCAAAGTCAAACAAAAGGATAACGAGATGCTCAGAGAGTTTGTGTCCCGTATTCAAATGGAATGGATGGATCTGCCGCCAGTCGCTGACGATTGGGCTATTCAAGCTATCACTCAGGGACTCAATATTCGAAGCTCAGTGGCTTCGCAACAACTAAAGCAGAACTTAATAGAATACCAGCTATTACCTGGGCTGACATACATAACCAGTACCAGTCGAAAATCAGAGTCGAAGACGATCAGCTTGGGACCCCTTCGGGATCCATTTATCCCGTTAGAGCTCTCGAAAAAGTTAGAAAGGATATTGATCAGAAACCAAGGCCGAATAGAGATCGACATTAGCCATATCACGGGGACAAAAAAGTCGATGTATCTGCGTGTAAATCCCTAAGAAATGAAAGGAGAAATGACCGAGGCCAGAGCAGTCGGGGACTCATGACCAAAAGCAGCTTCGAAAGGCCCACCGGGCATAAAGAAGCACCGCGGCTATCAGAGTACAACTTTAATGTCGATGCTGCCACTATTGTATTGGCTATCGGTCGCATCAAAGATACTAAATGGCTTCGACCACTACAATCCGATCCAACCCAAAGGGCTCCTAACCAAATATGAAAATATCATGGCACTCACAGTCACAGAATGGAAGATTGCCGGCAACTGAGAGACGAAGTAGCCCGGCTACTCAATAATGGACATTTTCGAGAATTCCTGAGCGACCGAGCAAAAAATCATTTCAGGAAAAGAAATTCTGTCAAACAGATAAGGCAAGAAGAATCTCAATACATCATCAACATGATCATCAGTGGAGTCGATACCCCACAGCGGCCGATGTGGAAATGCACCAAAATATCCATGACTAGGGAGAAACGGACTCGAGATTACACACTGAAGGGAACTTTATCTTTGAATGACGAGGACATGGAAGGGATTGTACAGCCCCACAATGACGCACTGGTAATATCTGTACTCGTACATAAAATTAGAGTTAAACGTGTGTTAATAGATCCAGGTAGCTCGTCCAACATCAATCGATCAAGGGTCGTGGAGCAACTCCGCCTGCTAGACCAGATCGTTTCTACAGTCCGAGTTCTTAACGGGTTCAACATGGCATGTGAGACCACCAAGGGTGAGATAACGTTACCGATAAATACCGCTGGAACCATTCAAGAAACAAAGTTCTGTGTGATCAAAGGGGACATGAGTTATAATGCTTTGTTCGGGAGACCGTGGATCCACAACATGAGGGCTCTGCCTTCGATGCTGCACCAGGCGTTGAAATTTATGACACCCGATGGAGTTAAAACGGTCTACCGGGAGCAACCGGCCGCAAAAGAAATGTTCGCGGTCAAAGAGGTGACGCCAGCACTAATGGTTCTAAACTAAGTGATCGAAGATAGTACGAAAAAGCAATCACAGATACCATCTTCGGCAGATACGAACAAACAAGCGTATGTGGAGGATGATGATTATGCGATTCCCAGATCTTTTATCACCCCTGATAATTTTGGTGCCACTAAATCGACGGTCGAGGAACTAGAACAAATCATGCTGCGAGAGGACTAGCCCGATCGAAAGGTATACCTGGGCTCGAGGCTGAGCCCTGAGCTTAAGACAAAACTTATTCAATTTCTTACAACTAGCGAAGACTGTTTTGCTTGGTCCCAATGATAGGTACACCATCGGAGATAACCACTCACAAGCTGAATTTGGATCGTAAGTTCCATACGATTAAAAAAAAAAAAAGGAGGCCCTAGTCCGAAATCAAACATGCTTTCATCAAGGATGAGGTAACTAAAATTTTAAAAATAGGGTCTATCCGGGAGGTCAAATACCGGATTAGTTGGCTAACGTATTGGTAGTCCGTAAGAAAGGTTAAGAATGTGTGTACATTATAAAGATTTGAATAAAGCACGTCCTAACTCTTTTCCCTTGCCCAACATCGACCGCATGATCGATGCTAGTGCTGGCCACGAGACCCTTAGTTTTCGTGACGCATATTCCGGATACAACCAAATACAGATAGACCCAGGTGATCAGGAAAAAACTTGCTTCATCACTAAATATGGCACATATAGTTATAATGTAATGCCATTTGGGGTAAAAAAAATGTTGGTGCCATATACCAACGCCTAGTAAACCGAATGTTCGAGAAACAAATAGGGAAGTTAATGGAGGTTTTTATTGACGACATGTTAGTTAAGTCCCTGTGAGCAGACATTTAAGACATCTATAGGAAACATTTAGTATACTAAAGCAGTACAACATGAAGCTGAACCCCGAAAAATGCACATTTGGAGTGGGGTTGGGTAAATTCCTCGGATTCATGGTGTCGAATCGGGGAATCGAGATCAACCTTGAAAAGATCAAAGCTATCGAAGATATCACGGTCGTAGACAATGTGAATGTCGTGCAGAAGTTGACCGGGCGAATAGCCTCTTTGGGGCAATTTCTTTCGAGGTCGTGCGACAAAAGCTAATGCTTCTTCGCACTATTGAGAAAGAAGAATGACTTTTCATGGACCCCATAATGGCAGCAAGCTTTGGAAGAACTCAAAAGATATTTATCGAGCCCGCTATCGCTTCATACACCGAAGGCAGACGAACAATTGTAGCTTTACTTGGCGGTCTCGGAGATAGCGGTAAGCGGAGTCCTAGTTCGGGAAGAACAAGATATGCAATTTCCAATTTACTATGTCAGCAGAACTTTTAGGAGAAGCCGAAACTAGGTGCCCCCACTTAGAAAAACTAGCGCTCGCTTTGTTAAGTGCCTCGAGGGAACTGAAACAGTACTTTCAATGTCATCCCATATGTGTCGTAACGACTTACCCATTGAGGAATGTTATGCGTAAGCCCGAGCTCTCGGGCCGATTGGCCAAATGGGCCATAGAAATAAGTGGGTACGACATTGAGTATCGACCTCAGAATGCCATTAAATCTCAGGTGTTGGCAGCTTTCGTGGCCGATTTCACACCGATCCTAATACCCGAGGTCGAAAGAGAGTTGTTAGTTGACTCAGGAACTTCTTCGGGAATATGAACCCTCTTCACAGACGGTGCCTCGAATGCAAGGGGGTCCGAACTTGGCATCGTATTGAAGCCACTAGCAGGTAATATAATTAGACAATCTATTAAGACTGTGAAATTCCACGAAGATCACAAGATCAAAAGGATCCTATCGACACCCTACCACTCTAGTGGGAATGGACTAGCCAAATCTACCAACAAAACCATACTCCAAAACCACAAAATGAGGTTAACCGATGCCAAAGGAAGATGGAAGGAAATATTACCCGAAGTCCTATGGGCATACCGTACAACCATGAAATCCAACACCGGAGCCTCCCCGTTCTCTCTAGTTTATGGTACCGAAGCTTTGATATCGGTCGAGGTCGGGGAGCCAAGTATCAGATTCCGGTATGCAACAGAGGAATCAAACCACGAAGCCATGAATATGAACTTAGAGCTCCCTTGTTCGGTTAGCTGCTCAAAAGCAAAGGATCGAGAGGTATTACAGCAGAAGGGCCAACCTTCGATACTTCAACATCGGGGACTTAGTACTAAGAAAGGTCACACCGAACACACGGAGTCCGACGAGGGAAAGCTGGGACCAAACTGGGAAGGGCCTTATTGTATCAGTAAAATCACCGAAAAGGGATCCTACAAGCTCGGAACGATTGAAGGTAAACAACTACCGAACAACTAGAATATAACTCACTTAAAGTAGTATTACTACTAAGTTACGGCCGTGTTCTTTATTTTTTCTTTTATTTGCATTACGAACTAATGCTTGCAGGTATCAAACAAGGGGGCATACGAGATGTTAGGTCTGAAAGCGCGCGTTGCCAAAAGGGTTTTACGGTAAGGTTTTTAACGAGGCAACAAGTAAATTGTGCTAACCTAGATTCGAAGGCCGGTAACGAATACGTGACAACAGTATTCGAGGCCTGTCTTCGATGACGCCGAATACCGGGGGGCCACTTTAGCATGGAAAGAGACTTCAGGATTGAAGGGTTGATGATCAATAAAATTCAATGTAAGGGCCAAACGGTCAAATGAACCGTCCTCAGATAAACTGATCGAACCCTGACACAAAACTTGTACACATACATGGCAGAATAAAGTGAAATCTCTTATTTGCAAACGTCTTGTCTTTTAAACTTTTCCTTTATATTTCTCAAGGAATTCCCTGCTTCCAATCCCCTAAAGGAAACGAGCCCAAAGGCCGCCTTAACCTGAGTTCGAATAATCACTCTCTCACTCGGGGACTACCGTCCGAAAAACAAACACAGATGGTCCAAGTTATTAGATCTCGGGGGCATATGACCTATTAGGCAACCCCCGAACTTTAAAGGCTAAGGCCGTTCTGAGTTAACAGCACTCAAGGGCACAAAGCTTATTTGGCAACGCTCGAATTAAAAGGCTATGGCCGTTCCGAGTTAACAACACTCAAGGGCACAAAGCTTATTTGCAACGCCCGAATTAAAAGGCTAAGGCCATTCCGAGTTAACAGCACTCGAGGGTAACAAAGCTTACTTTGCAATGCCCGAATTAAAAGGCTAAGGTCATTCTGAGTTAACAGCACTCAAGGGCAAAAAGCTTATTCGACAATGCCCGAATAGAAGGGCTAAGGCCATTCCGGGATAACAAAACCCGAGGGCACAAAGCCATAAACATGACTCCGAGACGTCTGAAGCCCGTAACAAGAACAACAAGGCATTGAAATTTCTTAACCGGTTCTAAAGGCTACCCTAGTCAAATTATAAACTTGAACTACTTTGGGGAAGAAAGTTTTCGGTAACACCGAATCCCCACGAAGCCTCGAAACGAAATAACGTTAAAGGTAAGGTTCGTTTGAGCCTTCAAACACAACCTAACTATTACATGCTAAGGGATATCGATCTTTGCGAATATAAAAAAAAAGCAAAGAAAAAAGTTTGAAAGCTGTGAAGGGCAAGCGTTTTATATATCAAAAATCTTTTCTACAAGGACTGAATATGTGACGACCCGGTAAATCGTCTCATGAGTTACTACACCGTCTTCCCCAATATCTGTATCATTATGCCTTGTTATCAGTGTTTTATGTAAATTAATTGAGTAAGTTACATTCAGAGTGAAATCGGTAAGAAATGAGACATTTAGTCTCTTTCAAGGAGGCTTAAGTTGTAAAAGTCAATTGTATGTTGACATATGAGTTAGAAGGCTCGGATGTGAATTCTGATGATTCGGTTAGTTTCAGGAGAGGATTTATGACTTAGGAGAGTGATCGGAATTAGTTTTGGAGGTTCCGTGTCGAATTAGGCTTGAACTGGTGAAGTTAGAATTTTGGCGATTTCCGGTTGATAGGCGAGTTTTTGATCCGAGGGTCGGAATGGAATTCCAAAAGTTGTTGTAGCTTCGATATGTGATTTATGACTTGTGTGCAAAATTTCAGGTCATTCGGACGTGGTTTGGCCAGGTTTAGATCAAAAGAGCGATTTAGAAGATTTTGAGATCCTTAGGCTTGAATCCGATGCGAATTTGATGTTATGATGTTGATTTGAACGTTCCGAAGGTTGGAACAAGTTTGAATAATGTTATGGGACATGTTGGAGTGTTTGGTTGAAGTCTCGAGGGTCTCGAATGGATTTTGGATGGTTGATGGAGTTTAACTTTGGCATTTCAAGAATGTGTTGATGTCGTATCTTCAAGAATAAGAGGTATAATATTATGCAAATGGACTCCAAATTCAGTTTTAATTGAAGCATTAGATCCGTATCAAAATTTCGGAGCCATAGCAAAAAGAACCGTCCAATTCGGACGTCGTATGATAAAATTATGCCTATTTTCTTGTCAAGGAAAAAGTCTGCAGAATTGTCAAATCCGTGATCGCGGATTGACAACGGATCAGCTCTGCGAACCGCAGAATTGACAAGGAGGTCGCAAACTGAGGCAGAAAGGGTCTATAAGCGGCGGATTTGGCCATTTTGGCCATTTTAACATATTTGGGGCTAGGGAGGTCGGATTGAGGCGATTTTTGAGGCAATTTTCAAGGAAAACATCGGGATAAGTGTTATTTATCATAAATCCTTCATAGATCATGATTCCATACTCATTTACATCATGAATCCATGAATTTATGGAAGAAAAATCAGAATTTTTTTTCAAATCTTCCAAGAACGAAAATTTAAGATTTGAAAGCCAATCCGATGTCGCAATTCGACAAATTTTATATGGTTAAACTCGTGAGAAGGTAAGGAACCCATTGGGGTGAAAAGTACTGAATTTCGAGACGTGGGCCCGGGGCTCGGGTTTTTCTAATTTCGGGATTTCTTAGTAAATTCGATTGTTTTTGCTTGGGTTTTATTCCCTCAACATATTGTGATGTAATTGTTCTGAATTTGGGTAGATTATACGCACGTGGAGGCCAATTCAAAGGGCAAAGGCGTCGCGGGCTAAGGATTTAGCCGGTTTGAGGTGAGTAATGATTGTAAATGATGCTCTGAGGGTTTGAAGCCCCGGATTGCACATCGTAGTGCTATATTGAAGTAAGGCACACGCTCGATAATGAGCGTGGGGTCGTTTACTATTGGGGATTGTGACTTGGTCCGTCCCGATTGATGATTTTTACTACCTATTTGATTGGAACTGATTTGATAATATAATGATTTGGGCTTCTAGCCATATTTGGGCTTCGTGCCGGTTATGTGAACCCTTCAGGGGTAATTTATCACTGTTTACTGAAATCATATTTGGGCTTCACGCCGGTTATGTAAACCCTTCGGGGGTATTTGTTAATGATTTGAATCATTATTTGAACTCAGTTTTGAAAACTAAATGATGTTTTCAAATGATTTTGAAATGGGATCAGGTGGCACACCACCACGAGACATGATATAGCGCTTGGGCAGTAAGAAGCCCCTCCCAGAGTCTGAACCACCCATAGTGAGCGCAGGGTACCCATTAGGATAATTGCAGTTGGTAACAATGACAACTGTAGGTTACAGTTGGTAACAATGACAACTGATAACCGGGGATGGGTAGATGATACAGTTGGTAACAATGACAACTGTAGGTTACGGTTGGTAACAATGACAACCGGTAACCAGAGACAATACAGTTGGTAACAATGACAACTGTAGGTTACAGTTGGTAACAATGACAACTGGTAACCGGAGTTTGAAAGATTTTACTATTTTAAATAATATTGCCCGAGGGGCGTGTTTTTAGATGACTCTGAGCCCGAGGGGCAGTTTTAAAGTGCTTTCTTTTACTTCACGTTATTTACTTGAAAGATGCACATGTTTCACCTGTTGAAAGGAGTTTCCACTTGATTTTACACTGGTTACTATTTCAATGATGTTTCATTACTTCAATATGGATTGCTTTGTGCATTTGTGTTTTCTTACTTTCAGTCATTATTTATGTGTATTACTCACTAATTTGGAAGTACTCACATTACTCCCTGCACCATGTGTGAAGATTCAGGCGCTATCGGATCCGCTCCGAGGCATTGATTACTACTGTCAGGGCGGTGATTCGGAGACTATGAGGTAGCTGTTCACGTCGGCAGCCCCGTATCTCTTTTATTTTGTTGTTTCCACTTTCTTCAAACAATTGTGCCAAGGATATTGTAATAGTTATTTTGTTATTAGGATTTCATTAGTNGCAACCCCAGTTCAGGCACCAGCTGTACCTGCAGCTATTCCAGGCCTTCAGGAGACCTTGGCTCAGATTTTAGTCGTTTGCACTGGCTCAGGAATTTATAGTACCAGTTATGCTAGATGATGAGCAACGTCGTCTTGAGAGGTTTGGCAGACTCCAGCCTCCGTCATTCAGTGGTGCTGAGGGCGAGGATGCCCAAGGTTTTCTTGACAAGTGTCAGCGAATGCTCCGGACAGCCGGCATTCTTGAGTCTAGTGGTGTGGCATTTACTACATTTCAGTTCACCGGAGCTGCCTTTAATTGATGGGAGGCTTATGAGAGACGTAGGCCGGTTGATGCAGCGCCCCTTACTTGGCAGCAGTTCTCCACTCTTTTCTTGGAGAAGTATGTGCCGCAGTTCCGCAGAGAGGAGATGCGTAGACAGTTTGAATGGCTGCGACAGGGGGATATGACAGTGTCGCAATACGAGTCAAGATTTTCTGAATTGGCTCGACATGCTGTCTAGATGGTTCCGACTGATCGTGAAAGGATCAGGAGGTTTGTGGATGGCCTTAACTACCATCTTTGTATTCTTATGACCAGGGAGAGAGTATTTGGTGCTACTTTCGAGGAAGTGGTCGATATAGCTCGCGAGATTGAGACGGTTCGTCGTCAGGAGCGAGAGGAGAGGGAGGCTAAGAGGCCTCAAGGATCGGGTAATTTTAGTGGTACTCCTTCGAGAGGCCAGTTTCCGCAAGGTAGAGGCCGTTCATTCAGGCCTGCAAAGCCAGTAAGCCCAGGGTATAATGGGACATCTGCAGGTCGTGGTTATCATGGGTTGCAACAGGGCCAGTCAACACTTAGCGCTCTCCCAGCTCATTCTCCGTCAGCTCAGGGTCCTTCTAGACTGACTGCATCTGCTAGAGCACCGGTGATCTATTTTGAGTGTGGCGAGATGGGCCACATGTGGAGGAATTGTCCTCGTCGTGGTGCCAGATCGTCCCAGCAGAGGGGTCAGTCCTCGACTTGTGATCCAGTTATTTTGCCACCCACCCAGCCAGATAGGGGTGATGGTCAGGCAGCCAGGGGTCACCCTAGAGGGGGAGGTCGATCAGCGGTGGCCAGGCTCGATTCTATGCTATTCCAGGCAGGACAGATGCCAATGCTTCTGATACCGTTATTACAGGTATTGTTTCAGTCTGCCACAGAGATGCCTCTGTATTATTTGATCCTGGTTCCACTTATTCATATGTGTCTTCATATTTTGCTCATTATTTGGGTGCGCCCCGTGAGCTTCTTGCTCTAACTGTTCATGTGTCTACCCCGATGGGTGACACTGTTATTGTGGACCGTGTGTATCGGTCGTCTGTAGTAACTATTGAAGGTCTGGAGACCCGAGTTGATCTATTGCTATTAAGCATGGTAGATTTTGATGTTATTTTGGGCATGGATTGGTTATCTCCATGTCGTGCTATTTTAGACTGTCATGCTAAGACAGTTACTTTGGCTATGCCGGGTGTGCAGCGGATCGAATGGCGTGGCGTGACTGATTATATTCCAAGTAGGGTGATATCATATTTGAAAGCCCAACATATGGTTAGGAAGGGTTGCCTTGCATACCTAGCATTCGTAAGGGATGTTGGAGCTGAGACTCCAAGCATCGATTCTATTCCAGTTGTGCGGGATTTTTCCGATGTATTTCCTGCAGACCTGCCGGGCATGCCGCCGGACAGGGATATTGATTTCGGTATTGACCTGGTGCCGGGCACTCAGCCCATCTCTATTCCACCGTATCGTATGGCACCAGCAGAGTTGTAAGAATTAAAGGAGCAACTTCAGGAACTCCTAGATAAAGGGTTCATTCGCCCTAGTGTGTGGTGTGCAGCGGTTCTATTTGTGAAAAAGAAGGACACGATGAGAATGTGCATCGATTATAGGCAATTGAACAAAGTAACGATCAAGAACAAATATCCTTTGCCTCGTATTGATGATTTATTTGATCAGCTTCAGGGAGCACGAGTGTTCTCTAAGATTGATCTCCGTCCCGGATATCACCAGTTAAGGATCAGGGATGCAGATATTCTTAAGACTGCGTTCCGGACTTGATATGGCCACTATGAGTTTCTTGTCAAGGAAAAAGTCTGCAGAATTGTCAAATCCGTGATCGCGGATTGACAACGGATCAGCTCTGCGAACCGCAGAATGACAAGGAGGTCGCAAACTGAGGCAGAAAGGGTCTATAAGCGGCGGTTTTGGCCATTTTGGCCATTTTAACATATTTGGGGCTAGGGAGGTCGGATTGAGGCGATTTTTGAGGCAATTTTCAAGGAAAATATCGGGATAAGTGTTATTTATCATAAATCCTTCATAGATCATGATTCCATACTCATTTACATCATGAATCCATGAATTTATGGAAGAAAAATCAGAATTTTTTTTCAAATCTTCCAAGAACGAAAATTTAAGATTTGAAAGCAAATCCGATGTCGCAATTCGACAAATTTTATATGGTTAAACTCGTGAGAAAGTAAGGAACCCATTGGGGTGAAAAGTACTGAATTTCGAGACGTGGGCCCGGGGCTCAGGTTTTGCTAATTTCGGGATTTCTTAGTAAATTCGATTGTTTTTGCTTGGGTTTTATTCCCTCAACATATTGTGACGTAATTGTTCTGAATTTGGATAGATTCGACGCACGTAGAGGCCAATTCAAAGGGCAAAGGCGTCGCGGGCTAAGAATTAGCCGGTTTGAGGTGAGTAATGATTGTAAATGATGCTCTGAGGGTTTGAAGCCCCGGATTGCACATCGTAGTGCTATATTGAAGTAAGGCACACGCTCGATGATGAGCGTGGGGTCGTTTACTACTGGGGATTGTGACTTGGTCCGTCCCGATTGATGATTTTTACTACCTATTTGATTGGAACTGATTTGATAATATAATGATTTGGGCTTCTAGCCATATTTGGACTTCGTGCCGGTTATGTGAACCCTTCAGGGGTAATTTATCACTGTTTACTGAAATCATATTTGGGCTTCACGCCGGTTATGTAAACCCTTCGGGGGTATTTGTTAATGATTTGAATCATTATTTGAACTCAGTTTTGAAAACTAAATGATGTTTTCAAATGATTTTGAAATGGATCGGGTGGCACACCACCACGAGACATGATATAGCGCTTGGGCAGTAAGAAGCCCCTCCCAGAGTCTGAACCACCCATAGTGAGCGCAGGGTACCCATTATGATAATTGCAGTTGGTAACAATGACAACTGTAGGTTACAGTTGATAACAATGACA
>MCJB01040107.1:62814-86105 GCA_002018475.1 Nicotiana obtusifolia | reverse complement strand
AGTTGAATTTACTTCCTCTGGTTTTGTTGTTAAGGATCTCAATTTGGGGACTCACCTTTTGGCGGGACGCACTAGAGATGGATCCTATGTGTGGCCCTCATCTAGCCCCTCTGCCTGTGTTTGCTTCTCAGATGCCAATCCTCCTCATACTGTCTGGCACTCTCGCCTTGGTCATCCGGCATCTGCTATCTCTCGTCACATTTTATCGCATTATCAGTTGTCTTGTTCTAGCTTAGCACTTAATAATAGCTGCACTGCTTGTAGTTGCAGCAAGAGTCATAAGTTACCTTTTTATGAGTCTTCTATTATTTCCACTAGACCTTTAGAGTATATTTTCTCTGATGTATGGACATCTCCTGTTTCATCTAGTGAGAACTTTTATTATTATGTGCTGTTTCTTGACCATTTTACTCACTACATGTGGTTGTATTCGATGCGTCATAAATCTGATGTGCGATCTATCTTTACTACCTTTCAGGCCCTTGTTGAAAATTACTTTCAACTTAAAATTAAATGCCTTTACTCAGATAATGGGGGCGAGTATCTTGCCTTGTCTTCTCATCTTGTCACCTCTGGCATTACTCATCTTAGTACCCCTCCCCACACACCTGAACATAATGGTTTCAGTGAATGCCGTCATCGTCACATTGTCGAAACTGGTCTTGCTCTCCTATTTCATGCCTCCCGACCCTTGTCTTTTTGGCCTTATGCCTTTGAGACAACTGTGTATCTCATCGACGTCTTCCTACTCCCATTCTACAGATGCCTTCCCCGTTCACCTTCCTTTTGAACCAACCTCCTAACTACTCTAAGCTCCGTGTTTTCGGGTGTTTATGCTATCCCTGGCTTCGTCCATACTCTGCTCACAAGCTAGACCCCCGCTCTATCCCTTGTGTCTTTCTGGGCTATTCCAAAACCCAGAGTGCGTATCTTTGCCTTGACCCCACTACCTCCCGACTTTATGTCTCTCGTCATGTCCAATTTGATGAGTCGGTCTTCCCTTACTCTTCTCTAATGTCCACTGCACCACAGCCTACACCCTCTACTACCGACATATGGTGCCCCTCGCACTATGTTCTTCCTCCTGTTGTCTCTCCTACTATTCCCTCTCCAGTTCAGTCCCCTCCATCCACTGCCTCCTCCTCTCCAGCATCCACCCCGCCGCAGTCTCCACCTCCACCACCACTATCCTCTTCTCTTCCCACCCATCCAATGACCACTCGTGCCAAAAACAATATTCGCAAGCCTATCCAAAAACTCTCCCTTACAGCTCAGCTTCATCCTTCCCTTGAGCCTTCACAGCCACTCAAGCCTTGAAGGATCCTAAATGGCGGGCTGCCATGTCTGAGGAGTTTGAGGCACTTGTGCGCAATGATACATGGGAGTTGGTCCCCCCTGATGGTATTCAGAACTTAGTCGGTTGTAAGTAGGTTTGCCGCACTAAGTACCTCTCTGATGGCGGTGTTGATCGGTATAAGGCTCGGTTAGTTGCCAAGGGCTTTCGTCAGCGCCCTGGCATTGACTATCAGGAGACTTTTAGTCCGGTTGTCAAGCCGGCCACCATTCACTTGGTTCTTACCTTGGCAGTCTCTCGGGGTTGGCCCCTCCGGCAGCTGGATGTTAATAATGCATTTCTACAGGGTCGTCTTTATGAGGATGTGTACATGGCTCAGCCACAGGGATTTGTTGACTCTGATCGTCCGAACTATGTGTGTAAGCTGCACAAGGCTATCTATGGCCTTAAGCAAGCACCCCGAGCTTGGTATTCAGAGTTGAGATAGTTTTTGTTGGCACAGGGGTTTCGCAATTCCAGGGCGGATACCTCGTTGTTTCTCTTTGACCGGGCTGGTGTCTCTGTGTTTGTGCTGGTTTATGTTAATGATATAGTGGTTACTGGGTCTAATTCGGGTATAGTTGATCGATTTTTGGCTGAGTTGGCAAGTCGTTTCTCTATCAAGGACTTGGGTACGCTGTCATATTTCCTTGGAGTTGAGGTTCTACCACATCGTGATGGTCTTCTATTATCTCAGCGGAAGTACATTTCTACATCGGACTCATATGGCTGATTCCAAGCCGGTACTTACTCCGCTTGCCACTGATCAGCCTTTATCTCTACTAGATGGCACAACTCTGGACAACTCGACTGAGTATAGGACTGTTGTAGGCAGTCTGCAGTATTTGGCCCTCACTCGTCTTGACATCGCTTATGCCGTGAACAAATTATCTCAATTCATGCATAAACCGACTACTGCTCACTGGGCCGCGGCGAAACGCCTGCTTCGTTATCTTTGTGTTACTATTGACCTTGGTTTACTTCTTCGTCGGGTGTCTCAGCCGTCCTTGTATGCATTCTCTGATTCTGACTTGGCTGGCAACAAGGATGATTATACCTCCACGAGTGCATATGTAGTTTATTTTGGTGGCTCCCCCATCTCTTGGGCCTCTCGGAAGCAGCGCACTGTTGCCCGCTCTTCCATTGAGGCTGAGTACAGATCTGTTGCCTCCACTGCTGCAGAGCTCTGCTGGTTGTGTTCTTTGTTGATTGAGCTTCGGGTGTTTCTACCGTCCTGTCCTGTTATATACTGTGATAACGTGGGTGCTAGGTACTTGTGCGCTAATCCTGTTTTTCACTCTCGGATGAAGCATATTGCACTAGATTTTCACTTCATTCGTGAACAGGTTCAGCGTGGTATTTTACGTGTGACTCACGTTTCTGCAGCTGATCAGTTGGCTGATGCTTTAACAAAACCGCTCTCCCGTGCTCCGTTTTTGCTTCTGCGTTCCAAGCTTGGACTTACCTCCCGCAGTCCAGCTTGAGGAGGCGTATAGAATAGATGTTTACCTTATTTAGAGTTCTTCCATATATGTTATATTTCCATACTTATCTCTTGTAAGTACTGGCAAATTATTTTGGTGGCTCGAATTCAGCAAACTTTCACCGAAATGGTATATATTTTCAACGTCTAGTATCCCTTCACGATGATAGATTAACACTACTAGAAATCTGGGGAAAATCGATCGAGCGCTACCGACCAATATTGGTCGTTCAACAAAAGCAACCGTTCAAAATGGACGAAAACTATCAAAAAAATATTTTATATATTTTTAAATTATATATCGACCGTAATCGGTCAGTATATTGGTTAAATATTTGACCGCAGTGGTCAGACTTGCTTAGTCAAAGCACCTTTTTGATTACCGATCAACATCGGTCGGTAATGTGGACCCACATTTTTAAATTTTAATAATTATATTATTATTTAAAATATTTTATAAAATTTATAGTTAAATTTACCGATCAAAGTCGGTCGGTTATTGCAGGGGAAGATTTTACCGACCGACCTTGGGCGGTAGATGTAATTTTTGGAAAATAACCGACCAACTTCTGTTGGTTCTTAGGTCAAACATGGTCAAATTTTTGAATCACATTAATATTTACTATCTAAATAATATAAATGTAATCCGCCAACTCTTTATTTTGTAATACAAATAATGAATACATTAACATATCCTATAACAAGCTATATATAGTTAAAGCAGTACAACAAAGTGTGTGTGTATATATATATGGTATAGCCACATCTAAGAACGTGAAGCGCTAGGGCCAAAGGGTCGGGTTCTTTTGGGATAGACTTGTGAAGAAGCAATAATCTAATTAGTATATATAATTGATCATCATCAAATATATTTATTTGTAAATTGATTTATCGACTTATTACTTACTTAGATGCATCGATGAATATTAAAAACAAAAAGTCTCGACCTATATCGATGAATATTAAAAACAAAACATCTTGACCTATATCGATTAATCTATCATGCATTATTAGCGATGAATGAATGAAATATAGAAGAATTAATACTAAACATCTTTGACATGTATATATGAATTTCAAATTAAAGAAATGAAAGAAATTATTAGTATTAAGTAAATGAGTTAATATAATAATCGACTAAACATATTTAAAATAGAATAATAATATTCGTTTGTCAATTCATCAATTGATAAAGTTTTCGTACGTAGTAATGAATGTGATTGATGATCAATCACAATATAATGTATGTGTGTGTGAAATTACTCATATACTTAATTATAACTTAGAAAATTAACTTAGATAGATGAATACAAAAGGTAAAACGTCTCGACCGTTATTTATTAATCTATGTGATTTGTAATTAGTTATAAAACTAATGAATATATAAGACGAAATGTGGAATTCGAATAAAATAAAAGTCTCATATATACAACTTTTTTTAATTATGAGTGATTAATTATATATATGTGTAAATAAAATATATGCTTATAATTTATTAGAAGTAATTAGTTAATATAATAATTATTTATAAAATTTATGCTTATAGTTTATAATTATTTTTTAGTAAATATGTATGTGAATAAAATATATGCTTATAGTTTATAATTTCTTTTAAAGTTCATAATAAATTAATCTAGATTTTTTTTAAAGTTACCGACCTAAGTTGGTCACTTAAGTGTACTGACCGACTTTACCGACCAAAGTCAATCGGTATATTTTAGTTTTAGATCTAAAATTATGGGTTTCCCCCTCATTCTCTTCTTCTCCACTCCAATTTTTCTAAAACTCACTCTCTTCTCCCTCAAACCCACAGCCCACTCCCCCACTCTTTCTCTTTCTCCCTCACACACATCACATTCCCCACTCCTCCGTACCACTTCAAGTCGCCTCTGGATCCCTCCGTTGTCGCTGCTACTGCTACTGCACTGCCACTACCGCCCCTCCTCCTCCACCTCCTAAAAATTCTAGGTTTTTTTTTTGGTTAAATATGAAATTTAATTAATAGAAATAAGGTACAAAAGTGAAGGGGGACATTAACCTTACCTCCCAAAAGTAGATACATGTACCTATAATCATCCTAAAGTGTTGATTAAGAGACACTGAGTAGCAAAAGGAGGTTAGACCTATTGTGATGTTGCGACTGCCTATTTTGTGGTAGCCAGTCGTGTGTACAAAAAACATATGCATGTTTCCTAGGTCAGCTATACAGAAAAATGCATGTGTTTCTACTCTGGATATGATGATATGTTTTAGCAAAAGAGTGATAACAAAGCGCGCGCAATCTTCAATTTTGCTTTGACCTATGAGGCAAGTAAAGCCAAGTTGAAGATGGCTATTGGTGTGTATCTTATGACTGCACAGTTGTGCTGTTGTCTGTACCTTTTTTAGACTGTTATTGTTGATGCTGTGATTGTTGTGAGTTGTGTGTTGTGACTTCTGCTGAGAGCTGGAGTTGTTGTTTCTGATGATGATCCAGTGTGGGGAGGATATATGAGGTTGATGTGATCTGTTGTATTTGTTGGTTGCTGTGCTTTCTTCTGAGGTTACCTTTTGGTGAGTCTGTTGATGTTTGGTACTTTGGAGGATGCTTCAAAGAAGTGTGTGTTGTGTTCTCCTGTGCTTGCTGGTATATTTGGTTTCTTGTTGATGTCTTTGACTTCCTTTGTTGTTCCTGCGTGAATGGTGCTTCAGCTGATGCTGAATTGACTGCATTGCTGTGATGAGGAGCTGCTGTTGTGTTATCCTGTGTCTGTATGGGCTGCTGCTTCTGTGCTGCTGTGTGTTGTTGCTGGTTGAGATGATTGTTACTGATGTTGTATTGGCATTGTTGTTTTTGTTGATGTGAGTTGTGTCCTTTGAGCAGTGTGGATGTTGCTAAAGATTGTAATGCTTGGTAGTTGTTCTCAAAACTGGGCCATGGTGATTGTTGTATTTGCAATAGAATGAGCACCAAGAGTGCTAATACCACACATTGCAAGTGCAGCAATAGCCTGGTCCAGCTCAAGATGGCTTCTATCTTTGTGATATTGCCTGGTTCAGTTATGATCTTGTTTTTGTGTTTCTGAGACTGGTGATAAATGCTTCCTTGGTTGTTTATATTCTGTTGTTGGTGTGATGGTTGGTTTACTTGTGGAGACTGTTGCTGTGTGACTAGATATTTTGTATTTCTTAGAGTTTCTGCTGAGATCAGATATCTGTTTTGTGCTGCTGGTGAGTGCTGTGAGTGGTTGTGTTCTCTTCCAATGTGCTAGGGTGTTCCATTCTTTCTTTTCTGCAGAGAGCAGTGAGCCTGTGTTTCCTTGTGATGCTGTAAGGAGCAGTGAATCTTCTTTGATTGTAGTTTCTTTATGAAAGTTTCCTTTGTTGTTGTTGTGAGGAGCAGTGTTGTGTATGTTGCTGTTTTGCTGTATTTGTGCCAGAATGTTAGCATGTTGTTGTTGTGATGCTTGGTGATTATGCTGTTGTTGTTGAGTGATTGTGTTACAAGTTGTTGTTGAATGGATGTGCTGCATTGGCATATTCCTGATTTTGTACTTTGCAGCCTGCAAAAGGTCATGTGATGAACAACCTGCTGATGTTGTGTTCTGCAGTGATTGTGCTGCATTGGCATATGGTTGTTTTTGCTTCAAACAGCCAAAAAGAAGCGAGTTGATATGTCTTGATGGTGCTGCTGGTGTTGTGCTTTTGTTTTGTTGCAGAGATACAGTGTTTTCTTTCCTGCAATCAGCAAAAAAACAGTCATTCTATCTAGCATTGGATAGTAACATGTTAGTGCAGAACTAATATTGCAGCCTCCTCTGTTCGTCAATGAAAAGTTTAGGCTTTGATGTGATCAGATGGTGTGCCAGAAGAGTGATGATCCCATTTTTATCTGCTCTGATTTTGTACTTTGCAGCCTGCAAGAGTTCTGGTGGTGAGCGGCCTGCTGTTGTTGTGCACTGCAGTGATTGTGCTGCATTGACATATGACTGTTTTTGCTTCAAACACCCAAACAGAAGCCAGTTGATATATCTTGATGGTGCTGTTGCTGTTGTGCTTTTGTTGCAGAGATACAATGTCTTCTTTCCTGCAATCAGCAAAAAACCAGTCATTGTATCTAGCATTATATAGTAACCTGCTAGTGCAGAAACAATGTTGCAGCCTCCTTTGTTCTTCAATGAAGAGCTTAGGCTTTGATGTTATTAGATAATGTGCCTGCAGAATTAGAGAGGGTATTAGTATAGTATTGTAAGTTTTTGAGCTATTGATGCTAAACATACGTACAGTAATGAGAAAGTGTGTCTGTGACTGTGTGTAAGACCACTGCTTCCAGTTTCTGCTTGCTATGTTGCTACTTTCACTCTTAAGTATGGACATTGCAGTTTATCTTCATTAACTAATCTTCTGCCCTGTATGTCAAGCTGCCAGAAATCATGGCACTCAATTCTCTCAAAATCTATTGCATAGTTTGCAAGATGGTCAGTCAGTTTATTTCCTTCTCTGTATATGTGTGTAACATTAAGTATGAAGGCTTCTTTCAGCTGCAGTATCTCTTTTATTTGATCATCTATGCACCATGTTGGCTTCCATATGCCATTAATGATGTTGTTCAATAGCATTGAGTCTGTTTGCAGCCATATGTGAGAGTAACTTTGTGATCTACAGTATCTCAGTGCTTCCACTATAACTGTTGCTTCTGCTATGGTATTTGTTCCTTCTGGGATAGTTATGCCCAATGCATATATGATGTCCCCTGTTTCATCTCTTAGGCAGTATCCTATTGAGCTCTTTCCTGGGTTCCCTTTTGATGCTCCATCAGTGTTGACTTTAATCCACCCTGCATTTGGAAATTCCCATATAACTTTGTTGTAAGTTATCCTTGGGGTGTAGTTTTCCATCATGTGCAAGAGATCCTGCCATTTGTGTGGGGCATTAAGTCCTGGTTTTCTTGTTTGTACTAGTGCTTGCAGTGTTGTGGAAACTTGATATATGACCCTGCTTACTGTGACAGATTCTCCATGTTTGCGACAGTTCCTTCTTTTCCAGAGCTCCCAAACAATGCAAGATGGAACTGCCTGCAGTACAGGTTGGAGTCTGTCGACTGTTTGTGTTGTCCAGCACTTGGTTATTGCTTGATGGAGAGATAGGTTTTCAAGAGCAATTCCTGCTCTTGTCAGAAAGTATTTCCATACTTGAGTTGCTGTGCTGGATGTGAAGAAGAGGTGTACCAAGGTTTCCTCCTTTGGTTGTGTGCAACACCAGCATTTGGATGGCATTTGATATCCAAGTCTTTTCAAGAAGTCATCCAGAGGTAGTTTAGCCTTCCAGACTCTCCACATGAAGAAGGCGATCTTAAAAGGAAGACCTTTAACCCAGATCATCTTGTAGGCTCTCTTGGGTTCATGTCTTCTTCTGAGATAGTCCCAGGCAGTTTTTCACTGAAATTTCCTTGTGTTTGTAGCATCCAGTGTGGTATGTCCATAGTATCTCCCCTTTTTGGAGGCTTTATTGTTTCCACTATGTGTGCTGCAAATTCTTGTGGCAGAGCTTCTGAGAGTTTGTCTACATTCCAGTTTCCTTCTTGCAGGACATCATTTACATTGTTTATTGAGTAGTCTATTGGAAAGTCTGCTGGTACTATGAAGTAAAGTGCTCCCACTCCTGTCCAGTTGTCATACCAGAAGAGTGATGATCCCATCTTTAGCTGCCAGTTGAAGATGTGACTAGTACTGCATTGTGTTTTTTGCAGTATTTTTGGCACATGTAGGCACTCCAGATACTAGGCTTGGTTCTGAAATTCCACCACAGCTTACTGAAGAGAGCTTTGGACATATCATGTAGTGACCTGAAGCCTGCCCCCCTCCTCACAGGGCATACATAAAGTGCTCCATGAGGACCAGTGTCTGCTGCTTCCTCCTACAGTGCTGCTCCAGAAAAATTGAGCAAATAGTTTGTGTAGATTGTTTATTACCTATTTTGGGGGGTTTACCGCTGATATTAGATGTACTGGCATGCTTTGGAGAACATGTTTAATCAAAACTGCTCTGCCGCCAATTGACAGTAGTTTGCCTTTCCAGGATTGTAGTCTATCTTGTACTTTAGCGACAATGCCTTGATAATGGATTATTCTTCTTCTGGAGTAGAAAATGGGACAGCCTAGATATGTGAATGGGAACTCCTGCTTTCCAATGCCAGTGACTCTTTCAACTTTTGTAATCACTTCAGTACTGGTAGAGTGGTGCATATAGATGGCTGACTTGCTTTTGTTGACTAGCTGGCCAGATGCTGCTTCATATGCATGTAGAACTTCCATTATCAGTTGTAAGGAGGTGACATCGGAAGAAGAGAAAATGATTGTATCATCAACATATGAGAGAGGATTGATTTTTTGGCTCCATTTGGGCAGCCCAAAACCATAAAAGTATAGGTTGGAATGCAGTTAATCCCCTTGATAGAGCTTCAAAAGCTAGAATGAATAGAGTAGGTGATAATGGGTTTCCTTGTTTGACTCCCCTGGTTGATTTGAAGAAACCATGTGATTGTCCGTTGATAAGGACTGAGTACCAATTATTTTGAATAATGTCAAAAATCAGCCCAATGAAAGCTTCGCAGAATCCCATTTTCCTTAGCATTTTTGTCAGGAATAGCCAAGATAGACGATCAAAAGCCTTTGTCATGTCTAGTTTGATGACTACATTTGGTCCCGCTCTTGTTCTTAGGCTAATATCTTTGATGATTTCCTATGCTAGTAGAACATTTTCTACTATTGTTCTGCCCTTTACGAATCCTGCTTGTTCCTGAGAGATGAGTGAGGGCGGTATTCCAACCATTCTTTCATCTATGACTCTTGAGAAGACTTTGTTGATGAAATTGCTAAGGCTTATGGGCCTCATGTCTTAAAATGTTGTCACCTCTTTCTTTTTGGGAAGTAGTACCAAATTTGTGTGTGTTACACTTTTTGGTAGTTGTCGACATGCAAAGAAAGCATTGACCATGTTGTAGATGTCTGTACTGACAATTTCCCAGTAGTTGTGGTAAAAGGAACCTGTAAATCCATCTGGTCCCCCTGCACTATCGCCATTCAAACAGAGGACAGCATGCTTAACTTCTTCAAGTGTAAGTGGCTTGATCAATTCTGTGTTTTGTTCCCTATATATGAGAGGCTGGATGTGATCTAAGATTCTAAAGTTTGATGGGATTGTGTTTTTTCAGAATTGATCTCTGCAGAAGTTGATAGCTTCTTCTGCTATTTGTTCTTCTTCTTCTTCTTCTTCTTCTTCAATCCAGGTACCATCATTGTTTTGAATCCTTCTTAGTTGAAGTCTTTTTCTTCTACTATTCACTTGAGCATGAAAGAATTTTGTGTTCCTATCTCCATCTTTGAACCATGCCATTCCTGATTTCTGTCTCCAAAATTGCTCTTCTATTGCCAAGTATCTGATCATCTGAGCTTGAACTCCTTGTAGTTTTTCTCTGTTTTGTTTGGTTGGTCTCTCTTCAAATTGCTTTTCATGTACCAGGACTACTTCCTCCATGCTTGTTATGTTTTGGAATATGTCGCCATATGTTGCTTAGACTGACAGTGCTTTTTTTAGTTTTTTGAGCTTGTAATTGAAGAGGATGGAGGAATCCCTAGTGAAGTCTGCTATTCAATTCTCTCTTACAACTGTTTTGAAGGTATTATGTTTGTCCAGAAATTGAGGAACTTGAAAGGCTTCTTGATTGACCTTGCTTCTGTATCACATTTTAACAGAAGTGGGCTATGATCCGAGCCAATCTTAGATAGGTGAGTAACCTCTAGACATGGGAAAATTTGTTGGAATTCTGCATAAAATGACTAAGCATCTGTATAATCTCTTAAAAATGCAATCCTCGTCTGCTCTGCCGTTCCACCATGTGTATATGCTGCCTTTGAATCCTAAATCAGTTAAGCTGCAGGTGTTGATACAATGTCTGAAGTCATCTACCTCATTGAATGGCACTGACATCCCTCCAAATTTTTCTTCTTGATCAACAATCACATTGAAATATCCTCCTATCAGCCATGGAATTGTTATGCCTTGAGCTTGATCATACAATGAATCCCACAATTCTATCCTCTCTGTTGCATTGCACTTAGCATAGACCAACGTGAGTATGAGTTCTATCTGTGTTCCAGTGTGATGAAGCTTCAAGGTGAGTTGTTGTACTGTATCAGATAGGATTGTGATCTCATATATATTGTCAATGAAAGCCCAGATTTTGTTCAGCTACTGCTTGAGTGAAGCCAATTCTTCTACTGTATCTTTCCATCCTTCTTGTTTGTTGCATTGGTTCCACGATGCCAATGAATTTAAAATGATGTTGCTGATGTAGTGTGATCAATCTTTCGAAAGCTTGCATTGTGTTGACTGATCTAATGTTCTAGATAATTGCATTCATCATTGATTGTTAGGGAACATTAAAGCTCTTCTTGTTTGAACACCTGTTGCCGAGGTGTTGTTATTGTCTTTGTTTTGTTTCTTCTTTCCTTTGATTGCTGATTTCACTTTGGCTATTTGTGTTGGTGAAAGGTCTCCTTGTTTGGCCATAGTGATGAAGTTCTGGAGAGTGGTTTCATCATCTAAGTCTTTGCCAGGATGCTTTTTGTGCTTTTCCTCAATCTTTGTTGCTGTTGCAATGTTTGAGTTTTTTGTTCTAACGATTATTTGTGGCTGTGTTACTATTGCTCCTTTCTTTGATGCTGATCCAAGATTTTGTGTTGTGTCTTCTTATGGTTGAAGTTCAGGATTGGCTTGATTTTGATCTACGTTTATCAGTAGTTTTCCTTGGTGGTTGTCCTGTGTGTTTATGATTTTCCTCAAAGTGGCATTGTTGTTGTCAGCTTCTTTATCACTTTGGGCATCCTCCTCAGTTGCTCCCATTGTTCCCTCTTCTTCACTTTGTATTGCTTCTGGTATTTCTCCTTCTTCTGAGTCTTCTTCCAGATGATCTGCCCATAGTGTCCTAGAACTACTTTTTGAGCTTTCTTGCTGTTTTTTGATTAAGTTATTCCTGGTTTCTTAGCTTTTGTCTTGGTTACTGATTTCTCAACTAAAGTGACCTGTGTTAGGTTCTCTTGTTGAGGAATGATGCTGGTGGTCTTGCTGTTATTGAAATTTTTCTGTACCCACTGGACAGTGGATTCTTTTATGATTGTTGTCCTTGTTTCTGTATGGTGCGGCATTCCTTCAGATGTTGCTTCTTTTCTGTCTGCGGTTGTTTGGTTATCTGCTTTGTTATTCAGGACTGTGACTGCTGGTAGGTTATGTGTATCTGCTGCAGAGCATGAGGGTTCTTCTACTGTGTACGGTGTTGGGCTTGTGATGGCAGCTGCTTCCTTCATCTCTAGCTGTTGGATGTTTATGTTGTCATTGCTTATCTCCAGGTTCAACATGTTATATTTGTTGGATGTTTGTGTCTATTGATCAACCTTGTCGAGTGCTATCCTCTCCTGTCCTGTTTTAAGCTTTGCTTGCTTATGTGTCCGATTGTCCTTGACTTCCTTCCATTGAGTGCATGCATTTCCCACTACCTTGCCACTTGACAGTATCATCAAAGGAGCCTTTTCTTTTCCTTGCTGTTTATTGAGTTCCCTTGTTATTGTTTTATTATTTTTTGCTCTGCTGATTGTGAAGTTAGCAGTTCTGAATGTAGCTTCCAGCATTCCAACATGTCGTGACCTTGTAGTTTGCATTGCTTACAGTACTTAGGAATGAAATCGTACTGAATCTTAACCCGTTCTATTCTGACTGACCCTGTTGCTTCATTTTCAATGTCCATGTGAACTTTTTTGGGCAAGTCAGCTAGTAAATCCACGAGCACCTTGACTCGTGCACAGCTTGGACGAGTCTTATTGATTGCGGCAGTGTCTAAATGAAGAGGTTTCCCAACAGCAGAGGCTAGAGAGAACAGGCACTCTTTGACATAGTATGTGGGAAGTAGATTTGGGAATGATATCCAAGCCATCACTTTTGATGTTTCTTCTTCTCCTTGATTTTGGCATCATAAATCAAAGTCCTCATCTGGTACTCGAATCGTCTTTTGCTTTCAGATAATAGGCTGCTTTGGATGTAAAATTGATGAAATCTTGCCAGAGTGTCAGGCGAATGAGTGCATGTCTGTCCCTGAGCAGTCCGATGTTGCAATCTCCTTTAATTCCACATTGCGAAGGGATTATTCTTCGGAGTTCTTGAATATCTGGCCATCTGTATGAGAACTTGCCGATTACTGCATATTGGAGCCCTTCGATTTGATTCATTCTGTCGACCTCAGCTTCCGTGAACTTGACGAACGGTTGTCCTTGCAGAAAAGAAGCTTTTTTTAGGGGTATTGGTTCGATTGTGGGTGTCGATTTAGGGTTCATATTGTTCGAATTTAGGGTTTCTGGTTTGAGAAGGTGACTGTAATCTAGGGGGTGTGGGTTGCTAGGTTTTGTTGAGAGGGGTTGGGAAGTCGAAATTGAGGGGTCGCCAGCCGGTGTGTCATCGCCATTAGCGATGAGCTTCAAGCTCGGTCTCTCTTTCTCTCTCTTCTCTTTTTTGTATAAATTTAATATTTTTTTAATTAGTTATGAATTAGTTATTTAGTGTTTAAATTGATTGTTTAACTTTGCATTTTATTAAAATTTAGGGTTTAGGTCTTGTTTTAATTGAATTGATTACATTTGGTGTAAATTGAATGTTTACGTTTGTATTGACTTGAATAGTTTAGTTAGGAATTGAATGTTTAACTTTGAATTGAATTGAGTTTTTAGGATTTGTTCTTGTGAATTGAACTTTTAGGGTATGGATTTTTAGGAGTAATGTTGAACTTTTTGGATAGAGCTTATGTTTTGTGAGGTTAATTGAATTTCTTAGGGTATGGGTTGAACTTTAAGGATATGAATTGAACTTTTAGGGGTAATGGTTGAACTTTTTGGATGTGAATTGAAGTTTTAGGGATAGTTGTTGAACCTTTTGGGTATAATTATTAAAAATTAATTATCTTAATTAACTAAAAATGATTTAATTAATTTATAATTGTAGAATAAATTAAGTAGTTGTAATACTTATGGTAATATCTCAATTTTTTTTATTTGTATAGATGGAACATCATACTTGGAAGTACAATAGGAATTATCCTAATCGGCGGGGATTGCAGGAGGATTTTGTAGAAGGGGTTGATGACTTTATTAGACATGCAATGTCACTTTCATCATACCAAGTTGAAGGAGTAAATAGGTGCCCTTGTGTCAAGTGCGATTGTGTGAAGTTTAAAAAACTGGAGGAAGCTAAGCTTCATCTTCGTAGGAAGGGGTTTATAGAGAATTACTTTGTGTGGACTAATCATGGAGAGATCGATGGTAGCCGTGGAATATTTCATAACATGGTTGTTGGTGAAAGTAGTAGGTCGGTGGAGAATATAAATCATGATTCTAGAATTCAGGATATGGTTGCGGATGCTTTTGGGATGCACTCAGAGGGTGAGCCCAATGAAAATGTTGAACAAACTTGTAATGATGATGCAAAATATTTTTATGAACAGTTAGAGGAAGTTAATCCACTACGTGAAGGAAGTCCGCGCTCTGAGCTGTCTGTTGCAGTTAGATTACTAAGTATCAAATCTGATTGGAATATTTCTCAAGCGGCCATGGACTTCTTTCAAGAGGCTTTCTAGCGGGAATATGGTCGTTGTGAAGACGATGCATTATTTAACTCTTATATCTAGGTTAAAGAGGTTATATGCGTCGATGAGTTCTGCTCCTTATATGAGATGACACTTTAAAAAATAGAAGACCACCTGGTGTTATGTGTCATCCTTCAAATGGAGAAGCTTGGAAGCACTTTGATAGGACATATCCAGATTATGCTAGTAAACCAAGGAACATTCGGTTAGGTTTGTGTGCGGATGGCTTCACGCCTTTTTCTATATCCGCGACACCATATTCATGCTAGCATGTTTTTCTTACACCTTATAATCTACCACATGAGTTGTGTATGACTAGTCCATATATATTTTTAAATTTTATTATCCCCGGTCCACGTAATCCGAAAAGTTTGATTGATGTATATTTGCAACCTTTGATTGATGAGCTAAAACAGTTGTGGCATGATGGTGTTGAAACATATGACATATCAACCAAGCAAAATTTCAAATTGCGTGCTAATTAATTGTGGAATATTAACAATTTTTTTGCGTATGGAATGTTGTCTAGGTGGATGACTGCTTGGAAGCTAGCTTGTTCTTACTGCATGAAAAATGGTAAAGCATTCACTTTGAAACATGGCCGAAAGCAATCATGGTTTGAATGTCACTGTCAGTTCTTGCCTGATGATCATGAGTTTAGAAGGATGAAAAATGCATTCAAAAAGAATAAAGTGGAATATGATTCGCCAACTCCAATACTTTCAGGTGAGGAAATTTGGGAGATGATCCAAAACTTCAGTAAAGTTACTGAGGCTCCACCTTCTAGATTCCCCGGATATGGTGTTACTCATAATTGGACGAAACAAAGTATATTTTGGGAGTTGCCTTATTGGAAGGATAATATTATCCGACACAACTTTGATATCATGAATATTAAGAAGAATTATTTTGAAATTTGTTCAACACAGTGATGGATGTTAAAGGTAAGACAAAAGATAACCCGGAGGTTAGAATGGACTTACAAAAATATTGCAGGCAACCTGAATTATACTTGCAGACAACGAACAATGGTAAGGTGTTCAAGCCCAAAGCAAGTTACACATTCACTTTGGAGGAAAGACGATAAATTTGTGATTGCGTTACGAAATTGAAGATGCATTAGTTTATTTTTCAAAGACTTGTCTTCTACCACCTTAAGGGAAGAAAACCTACTTCGGATGGATCAGAACATTTGTGTAACTTCTAGTAAGATGGAAAAAATATTTACATGTGATTTTTTTGATGTGATGGAACACCTTCCAATCCACCTTGTACACGAGGCACGACTTGGAGGGTTTGTTCAATGCAAATAGATGTATCCCTTTGAGAGATAATATCATAAGTTTGATGTAATATTCTATTTTACTTGAATGTTCTTGGCTAACATGACATTATGTAAGACAATTGAAAAATGCAAACACTTTGTTAAGCAGAGGAATAGGATTGAAGGATCTATATGCGAAGCCTATCTTGCAAAGGAAACTGCACATTTTTGTTCTAATTATTTTGAGAGTAACGTGCCATGTTCTAGGAATAGGCTCAATAGGCACACTGCCGAATGTGTGAATGATCCATTATATCCACCAATATCTATATTCAATCAACCAGCCCGATGTTCTAAGGATGTTAGAAAGAGAAGTTTGAGTGATATGGATTACAAGTCAGCTACAATTCATGTGTTGCTAAATTGTCCCGAAGTTGTACCATTTCTTATGTAAGTATTGATTTATTAGTTATCAAAATATAAAATTTACAGTGATTACATATTGATGCAACTACTAAAAATATTTGACGTGTCACAGTCACTTCGTGGGCCAATTTGGCCATGATGCTGTATATACGAGTTTTGATACGTGGTTCAGATAGTTTGTAAGTTTATCCTGATAATGTTCTTCTAAAGTTCCCGCTATATATATATATATATGGTTATGCTAACTTATGTATTTTTTTTAACACTATGTAGGTAAATAATCCAAATAATGGTATAAATCAATTTTTGAAAGATATATCTTGGGTACCTGGACTTCAGGTCATAACAATGTCTAAGTACGTAGTGAATTGTTATAAGTTTCATACAGAGGATTGCTCTAAAAATAAAAATAGCAACAACAACGGGGTGTGGGTTCAAGGTGGTGATGGCAACCAAGTTGGAGATATTGATTATTATGGTGCGGTCAAAAAAAAATTACAACTAGAATATACAGGTTGGCCATATAAGGAATTGATACTCTTTAGATGTAAGTGGTTTGACCCAAATCTAACAAGAGGTATAAGAATACACCACCAATACAATATAATTGAGGTTAATCATACGAGGGAGTATGATCGCTATGATCCTTTCATAATTGCACATAATGCTAGGCAAGTGTATTATGCTCCTTATCCATTGCGGTGGAATAAGTCCGATTGGTGGGTTGTAATCAAAACTAATCATGTATGTATGATGGAAGTCGAGAATATATTAGATGTTGCATATCAAAATGACATCTCCAATGATCACCAAATAGTGGACGATCAGTTAGAAAATGATCTGAAACATCCTGAACGCATATTGGAAGAAGTTGATATAAATGAAGTAACAATTATAGAAAATGAGGTGGAAGAATCAACTGATGAAATTCAAACAAGTGAGGACGAGGAATTCTGGGACGAGGAACAATACGTTGACGAGGATTAAAAAGTTGGTTTTCTAAAAGCACTCTCGTGTTATAACTAGTTTCTTATATGTTTCATTCTAAATATGTATTATATTATGCCGATGGCAGGGAAGGGTCAAGGTAACAATGACCTTACTAGTTCTCGGGGTCGAGAAAAGGCTAGGAAGGGAAAGAGGAGGGTAGAATCTGGGGATAATAATACTCCCTCTTTTCCATCCTCTTCAAAGATGCCTATGTCTTATCCTCCACCACACGACTATACTGAGCTGCCACAGCATTACGAGGTCTATACCTTCATCCAGACACCAGGTCTTCCATCACAGGGCCATAGGACTATACATCCGACATACAGTTCAGCTGCCTCACAGCCACGTGGATCGCAGCCATCTGCATCACAGCCATCCCTATCACAGCCACTCGGGTCACAGTCATCAGTATCACAGCCACATGGATCACATCCAGAAATGTCCCAGTAACAAGGATCACAACCATCTTCATCAATCGACTCCATCCATTTCAGGACTTCACCTGAGAGACCGTAGCTCTGAGCCCCCTACACCGTCTACACGTGCCTCTGATACACATGCTGAGGATGATGATGCAGAGGTAGTGCATTATGATCGCTATGGCAGAATCATCATAGTCCCTGAGGGTAATGGGTAAGAGTTATTTGTTATTTTTGCTTTTATTATTTTATAATATTTTTACTAATATATTCATATATTTTTTTGTTAAATTGCAGGTTCAGGCCGGGTAAGCAGATTACGAAAACACCAGTACGATCAAAAAGCTTTATGATGGCCTTTTTGCGACTTGGATTGATTTTCCATACTCGCTGAACGAGCAAATTTTAAATCAGTTTAAGGTATAAATGTTCTTTTACGCAGTTTAATAATTTATATTTATGATGTTTCCATCTAATATTTTACTTTTGAAATGCAGAGCAAGTGTATATGGGAAGACCGCTATAGCGAGGAAGTAGCTGCAAATTTTCATCATAAAGCCCGCAAGAAATTGTCGGATCATTTGTCGGATGGTAGAAAGAAGAACAAGAGGCCTGACTGGTGTCTGCAATATTTATGGGATGATTTGTTAAGGCAATGGCAGACCGAGGATTTCTTA
This sequence comes from Nicotiana obtusifolia, assembly GCA_002018475.1. Taxonomy (NCBI): domain Eukaryota; kingdom Viridiplantae; phylum Streptophyta; class Magnoliopsida; order Solanales; family Solanaceae; genus Nicotiana; species Nicotiana obtusifolia. The sequence goes on along the minus strand of MCJB01040107.1, from coordinate 67,846 downwards.
CACAAGAGTGAACAAGGAAAGAAATCTCGCTCATCCGAGAAGGGAGGCTCCTTGCACACTGGGGTGCTATCAACATCAGGACAATAAGAAGAAGATTGGTAATTGATTTAATTATTTTACTTTTCTAAGTGTATCGATTCTAATTATTAACTAAATTATTTTGTTTCAGGAAAAGAAGTATGGGCGTCAAATGAGCCATGATGAGCTATTCAAGAAGACACATATTTTAAAGAAGAAGAAAGAGGGGGATGGAGATAGGTGGGTCGAGGAACAGGCAGAGACTGCATATGTAAGCTTTCAATTTTCTTTAAGTGTTATAATTTACTTTTATAAGAATTTTTAAATACTAATTTAATATAATGTAGGGTCGCTACCAAAGCAACATGGAGGAATTCATTCGTAGTCATCCATCTGGTGAATCGAGCGAGCCAACCCAACCTTCGGACGAGGATGCTAAAAGAATATGGTTGGAGGATGTTAGGGGGAAGGTTACGGGCTTCCTGAGAAAAAATTCCATCGCTATAGGTGCGGAATGCAAGGAATAGGGACTTCCTCACAGGGCGAGGAACTTAATAGGGAGAGCCTCTCGGCTATGCGAGAGACAGTGACAAAGCTTAGATCCGAGCTAGAAGCGGCCAAGGAAAGAGAAAGGCTTAGAGATGCTCAATTCCTTGGTATGCAAGCTCAGATCAGAACTCTCCTTTCTACTGGAGCTTTTTCGTTGCTCCCGTCTCGTGAGTCATCGCCAGAGGCTCGGCCTCCACGTGATCGTTCCTCCCGTCCTCCCCATGATCGTTCCTCTCGTCTGACCCGTGATCGTTCTTCCCGTCCTCCACAAGATTGTTCTCTATACCGTCTTGTAGATGAAAGTTCATTAGATGGGGATGATGTTGTAGAAAACACCCCTCGATCAATACTTTGATATACTTTGAACTAGACTAATAGAATTAGTTTTGAATTAGATTGAACAATTTTGATCTTGTTGTAATTACTTAGTTTTTGCTTGGTTTTGGATTCTGATGTTTACTTGAACTTTAATTATTAGTTTTAAAGTATTAATTGGATGTTTGGTTGTTGTTATTGTTGTTGTTGGATGTTTGGTTAGATTTGTGGTGAATTAGGGGCTGTATGTAGTGAATTGTTGGTTATTAGATGTGAATTGGGGGGTATTGGTATGCTGGTTTTATTTGGCATGTGGTATAGCTACCAAAACAAGCATTTTCTACCAAAATTAATCTCAGAAAACCGACCAACCTTGGTCAGTAGCTATTGATACCCAATTTTGCCCTCATATTATAAGTATGCATACTTTCAAAATGTCATTTTACATCATTACTTAATTTACAAGAGCTATACAAGTATTTTAGGATGACTTAATCATCCAAATTTATTATTTATATCCATATATATGCTTCATAATATTTTACTTTGTCTTATATAATTATATTTGTATTTTAAAGATATTTTACATAATTTTATAATAATAGCCTATATTCTATACATAATTGTATTTATTATAAATATACTAAAATAGTATTTTTATATTTTTATAATGTAAAGCTAGTATTCTAAATTATTTTACTGCATAAGTGATGTTTTTATTGTTTATAAATTATTTTGCATATTTAATTTATAGCCTCAATATAGGGCTAATTTCGGACCAAATTTGGCCTAAATCATTAGCATAACACCCCATCCAAATCCAAACAACCCCTGTGACCAACCCGGTCACAACCCGTCTAAACGATCCGCCCCGCTCCCCTTTCTATCTTGGCCGTTGATATCAAATGATCAACGACCCCTAATAAAAAAAACCTCTTTCCATATATCCCTCTCCTCTAACCCTAATCGCATTTTCCACACTTCAGTCGCCTCTACTCTCTCTATTCCACTCTCTTTCTTTACAAACCCTAGCCGTCGTATCCTTAGATCCTCTCCGAATCCGGCCCTAATATGGAATCCCTTCGTGATTCTCTTGCCTTATTTTGCTACTACTCACGCGTTCATGGTGTTACTTAGTATTTACCTAACTTTGGTAAATACCACCTTCCAAGACGGGTCTGATTTGGCTCTAATTTTGTGACGATCTGACCGATGTTTCATCTATATATACTCTACAATGAATGAGTCTTGTATTATTTATGTTTAACTGATTGTTTTCCTTGTTTGTGCATTCAATTTCAACACTATATACACCTCTCCCCAATTTTCCCTAGAGGAGACTCCAATCGCTAAAAAACTACTACTGTCTTTCTTATTCTTGCCTTACACTATTCTGAAAAACTTAAATTTTTGGCCGGCTGAATGCAAAGGCCACCAGAAATCGATTGCTGTTCTTTTCTTAGTGCGAGCATTGCCCGGGGTTCACTTGAAACCCTTGGGAACTTTGATGCACTGGGATTTTGGGGGAATATTGTTGTTCTTTCATCGCTACTGCAATATAATTTTCTCATCTACTTGTTCGTTAATTTGCAGCTGGTGAGTAATGAGACTCCGCAATTCCATTCTTTACTGATGTTCATATTTTTGTACGCTCATATCACTTAGGCCTTTATGAATCAATATGCTATCGTTTGCCTTTGTTCACATTCATATTTGCCTTAGAACTACTCTTCTGTGCTTCTCTACTATTTAAACCTGCCCGAATTCTAGGTTTCAATGCATGCCATTTTGTGTGTGCAACTTGAATTGTTTTGATAACCCTAAGCTCGTCCTGCTATTTTGATCACTTGTTGTTTGTCATAAGTCCTTCACCTAGGATTCTTGTACTGAAACTCTGAGGGAATCCTCACCTGCCCAGAACTTGCTCGAATTTTATGTATTATGTACAATTTTCTGTGCAAACTGACCATGGTAATTGAATCTCGTGCTGAAATACTGTCTTAAACATGCTTCTCTACTATTTGTGACCCTAATAGTCGTATCCCTCTTCTAGCTAATCCTATGTCTTTAGCATTGCTTTTAGGGTAAATTTTCATGTTAGCTTCTTCTCTTATGTATGGGTAACGGGTATGAGTTATTATGCTTGTGTGTCCTATTCCTCTTAAGTCGGTATGCTTTCATGAGTTCTCTGGATTTTGGCACTGTTGTGGTCTGTTGTAGACCATGCCACTAGGTTGTTGTTGGATTGCTTGTGATCATGTTATGGTCCCATGTTAGAAACCTTCATGTGAATTTTGCTATCCCTCTGACTATAACTGTAATGATTAAAACTCATATGTCTAAAGTGCTTTTTGACTAATTATGGTTAATACCTTATGCTAAACTTGATATCTGGAAACTTAGCATGTGTGTGTGTTTACCCTTTTAACCCAATAAACCTGCTTCTTAAGTCTTTCTAATATGTGATTATGTTCAGCATGCTACACCTTTCCCTTTGTTGAATGATTGCTCAATATAGTATTAGTTTTCTATGTCAAACTTGCCATGTTAAAGCTGATTCTCGCTAGTCCACCTAGTTGGCATGCTAGCCCTCTTGTTTGACCAATCTTGTTCCCTTAGCTTCTAAAAAAACAAATGCCGATATGTTTATGTAATCGTGTCCCTATGAGATATTTTTGTTAATAGACTTCAGAGTTGTCAATTGGTTGCTACGTATGGTTTGTTAACTCATGTGGTTGAGCTTGTACATGGGTCCTCCATCTAGGCCTGGTATGAGTTCATGTGTGGCCCGAGTTGTACAATTGATACACTCTCCTGTTTGAGGTGTATTTTGATCTGGGTCTGCTATTCGTATGAAAAGTAAGCTTTGTTGAAGGCCCAAGAAGTACTGGGTTATTTCTCTTTTGGGCCTGCTCTATTTATTGAGCCTGTAGTCTTTCAGTATGTAATATTTACACTATTCATATTGGGGGTGTAATAATTTATAAACAAAAAAGATGAGAAAATTAGTGAAAAGGGGGATAAGGCACTTTAATTCTAGCATGAATGGGTAGAAAACATGCCCATAGGGTTTAATTGCTTTACTTGTTACTTTGTTTGACATGCTCTACTTTCTGTACACTTGTAGAAAGCATGCCTATAGGAATCTAAATGTGCTACCTACTAACATCAGAAACATATCTGTAAAAATATAAATATTTCACTTGTTCACATGTTTTATTTCTATACACTATTAGATAGAATGCCTATAGGATTCAAATATCATTGATTACTTGCTCAACTTGTGCTATTGCTGTGCGATTGTTAGAAACATACCTATAGGATCGTGTAAAGTGATTATGATATGCTTCCATCAATACTCATCTAGATACCACGTCTATAGGGCCTTAATTGATTAATCAAATTGATGTTCTTGTCACCTTGCCCGCCTAGACAACATGCATATAGGAATAAGCATGACGAATCTGTGTTCAAATATCAACTCCTAGAGAACCCGCCTATAGGATATTGCTACTCGCTTTGAAAGTATGCCAATAGGTTAAAAAATGAGTAATTCTGAGTTGTCCAATGGCTTTACTGCCCCAGGCGCGAATCACCAATAGATCATGTCTGTAGGCTTTAATAATCTGTAATTTCGACAATCTTAGTAGCAATGCTGCCCATAAGATTTTATTAAGCCTTGTGGTCACATAGAAGCCATGCCTATAGGTTTTAAACTACTTTCATACATCTTGATTCTAAAATTGCTCATGACTCCTCACTGCATAATCTGAAATCTATTTGCATGCCTTTGTTGATATATGTGGAGGTTAACTTGAGCCTTTAATTGTACTTATATGTAGTCCTACATATTTTTGAATGTGAGCTAGTTTTATCATTTTTAGCACCCTAAGTGAAGTCTAGAACCACCTAGATAGTAGGTCCAAAGCCTCCTGGACCATAGGCATAGGACGGGTAGTGCACGCATAGGGTAAGACTTAGAAATGAATTAGAACGCCTTGAAGTAAACAACCTCAACATAGTAATCGGGTAGCAGGAGATGATAGTCTGTGCCTGCTGAATAATATGAGCAACTCCTACCTAAAGGAAGTTGTGAAGTATTATTTATGTTGCACAAGGTGATCCTTTAGGCTAAAAAACTTAGGACCCT
>MCJB01040107.1:45883-59898 GCA_002018475.1 Nicotiana obtusifolia | reverse complement strand
GTCAAGCCAAGTGTCAATTTGAAGGACAAAATCATAGATGAAGTGGCTGAGGCAAAAGTTAAGTATCAGAGGCTACGCAAAAGGGTGTTCGAGTCTGAAGTTAAACATCTGGAACAACACAAAGTGAGCATGGAGGCGATAAAGGAGTGGAAGGAGATTGCCACTAAGTCAATAGAAAGATTGGAATACCTGGAACAAGGATTGATGGAGCTAGAAGGGAAGATGAGAAAAAGACTCTCGGATTGCCAAGGCATGGATAACGGTGAAGGAGGACATCTAGGAAAAGCTTACTTACTGTTGGATATGCGCGATCTAGGGAACCTGATTGATGGGGTCAAAAGAGCCAAGCATGGAAAAGGTCCTTTAGGGACCAAGTAGACTAAGAGATGATGTTATTTACTGCTTTCTAGCTCAGATTTAGATTTAGATTTAGATTTTGGATGTAATAAGGCTAAATGCCATTAATAACTTTATTTTTATTGTCGAATTAGCAAAAGTTTGATTTGACTCATTTTCGCATTAATGAAATGAAGCAAATGTTGGCATCAATTTTCTCCAAGTCTATATGTCCCTTAGGCCTACCTCAGGCACAATGAGGTCCCCAAAATTAGGACACGAATTATTGCATGACTTTATGAAACATGTTTAAATACTGCGAACATTCTTTTATTTCACCTTACTAACTTGATTACCTTTTGCTTTTTCTTTTCTTTTTGATTATTCCCGTTCCCAAAGGTTAGTTCGCGCATACTGGCATCATCAGCATACAACACTAGATCCAGAGGTCCTCCACCTCCTCCTCCACCAAGCGACCCCAAAGGCAAAGGAAAAGGGAAAATGGATGATTTAAGTGGTATTAGGAAAGACAATGCTACTATGGCGGAAAACGTTGAAACTTCAGATGGCCGAAGTACTCCGGGACAGAATGAGTTGGTCTTACGTTTGGAGTAGAAAATCCTGGAACTACAGGGCGAGCTTGTGTAGGTCCGAAATTTGGCAAACCTCTCCCTTACTCTCAATGTTCTAGACATCAACCAGCAAAACCCGACTACCCAGAACCAAACACCACCGCAAAACACACAAAATCAGAACCCACCACCAAATCCTCCCGTACCACACCAGTATCCCGCACCTCCCCAGAACCTTAACCCGCCACCAGTACCAACCCTTTAACAACACCACTGTCATCTATTCAGACCATGAAAGAAGGAGCTGTTCTCAAAAACTGGACCGCTGCACCATCCATTTGAGACATTTTTCAGTATTTTATTTTGAAATAATTACTCGAGCCACCGAGTCGTACTTGTTGACGTTGTTAAAAGTTTTATTAATGCATTACTGCTTTTTATATTTATTATTATCTTTCTGCATTCTTTTCAGCATAATTATTACATATCCTGATGAACCTACGACTGTGACATGCAATGAGACAATGCAACATAAGGGCAATGATTCAGAGGATCTGGAAGATGATATAGTATCTGAGGAAATTATTAAAGAGGTAGAGGATTTGGAAAACAAACCAAAGTCTAATTTAGAGGAATCTGAGGCCGTTAACATAGGGGATTCCGAAACTATTAAGGAAACGCGTATAGGCATTCATCTATCACCGTGGGAGAAAGAAGAGTATACTAGATTCCTAAAGGAGTATGAATACATCTTCGCATGGTCCTACGATGATGACGGTTTTAAGCACATCCATAGTAGCTCAGAAGCTACCCACCAATCCCTGTGTCCACCTGTGAAGCAGAAGCTCAGAAAGTTCAAGCCAGATATGAGTCTGAAGATAAAAGAGGAGGTCACCAAGCAAAATCAATGCTAAGGTTCTCCGAGTGGCCGAATACCCCACCTGGTTAGCCAACATTGTGCCAGTTCCGAAGAAAGATGAGAAAGTTAGAGTATGTGCCGATTACCGATATTTGTACAAAGCAAGTCCTAAGGATGATTTCTCGCTGCCCAACATACACATACTAATTGACAACTGCGCCAAGCATGAACTCCAATCTTTTGTGGATTGCTTTGCAAGATATCATCAGATTTGGATGGATGAAGAGGACGCCAAAAAGACCACATTTATCACACCATAGGGAATATATTGTTACAAAATGATGTCGTTTGTTCTGAAGAATGCTGGGGCCACTACATGAGGGCCATGACAACTATTTTTCATGGAATGATACACAAAGAAATAGAGGTGTACGTGGATGATGTTGTCATCAAATCTAAAAGGAGTTCGTATCACATAGCAGACCTAAAGAAACTTTTCGATCGGCTTCAAAAATACAATTTGAAGTTGAATCCTGCAAAATGTGCCTCGGGGTCCCTACTGGAAAGTTGTTAGGTTTTATCGTCAGTCGTGGGTGTATTGAGTTAGACTCGTCAAAGATCAAAGCTATCCAGGACTTGCCGCCTCCAATGAATAAGAAAGATGTGATGAGTTTCTAGGGCGCCTAATTATATTAGTCGTTTTATAGAACAATCAACGGTGATCTGTGAGCTAATCTTCATAATGCTGAGGAAAGATGCTGCAACAAGTTGGACTGAAGTATGCCAGAAAGTCTTCGACAAAATCAAGGAGTATTTATCTAAACCTCCCGTGGTGGTACCACCAGAACCAGGAAGACCTCTACTGCTTTATTTGTCCGTGTTAGATGGGGCTTTTGGTTATGTTCTGGGACAACATGATGAAACTGGAAGAAAGGAGCAGGCAATATATTATCTGAGCAAGAAGTTCACGCCATATGAGGCCCAGTACTCTTTGTTGGAATGCACCTGCTATGCCTTAGACATGGATAGCTCAAAAGTTGAGACATTATTTCTGTGAATACACTACATATCTCATATCAAGGATGGATCCGCTAAAATACATCTTTCATAAACCCATACCTTGGGTAAGTTAACAAAGTGGCAAATATTGCTGAGTGAGTTCGACATCGTCTAAGTAACTCAGAAGGCAGTCAAAGGGCAAGCATTGGTGGATCACTTGGCAGAAAATCCCATAGACAGAGAATACGAACCATTGAAAAAGTATTTTCCCGACGAAGAAGTATCATTTGTTGGAGAAGATATTACCGAGGCATACGATGGTTGGAGGATGTTCTTCGACGGAGCAGAAAACTTCAAAGGAGTAGGTGTCAGAGCTGTCTTAGTATCAGAAACCGGTCAAACCCATCTGGTATCTGCAAAACTCATGTTTCCATGCACCAACAATATGACAGAAATGAGCCTTGCATTCTGGGACTTAAATTGGCTATTGATATGAACATTCAGGAGTTGCTAGTAATCGGAGACTCGGATCTTTTAGTGCACCAGATTCTAGGGGAATGGGATATGAAGAATACTAAAATATTGCCATATTTGCACTGGCAACAAGAGCTGATCAAGAGGTTCACAAAGATAGAGTTCAAACATGTTCTAAGGATAGAATGAGTTCGCAGATTCATTAGCTACTTTGTCTTCCATGATACAACAACCAGACAAGAATTTCATCAATCCTCCCAATAGGAATTCATAAGCAGCCAGCTTATGGTGCTCATGTTGAAGAAGAGATTGACGGAAATCCGTGGTTCCATGACATCAAGGAATACTTGAAAAAGGAAGAATATCCAGAAAGTGCTACACATACTCAGAAGCGCACACTTCGAAGATTGGCCAACCATTTCTATCAAAGTGGAGGAATTCTGTATAGACGGACTCCTGATTTGGGTTTGTTGCGATGCGTCGATGCCAAGGAGGCGTCTAGATTTCTTGAGTAAATACATGCCGAAACTTGCGGACCCCACATGAATGGTTTTGTTCTGGCCAAGAAGATATTAAGAGCAGGGTATTTCTGGATGACTATAGAAACGAACTGAATCAAGTATGTTCAAAAGTGTCACCAATGCCAGATACATGCTGACATGATACGAGTACCACCCAATGAACTTAATACAACAAGCTCGCCCTAGCTTTTCTCCGCTTGGGGGATGGATGTCAACGGACCAATCAAACCCGCTTCATTAAATGGACATAGGTTCATTCCGGTGGCCATAGACTACTTTACAAAATGGGTTGAAGTCGAATCTTACAAAGTCGTAACTAAGAAGGTTGTAGTAGATTTTGTTTGGGACCGCATTGTTTGTCGATTTAGGGTACCAGGGTCAATCATTACTGACAATGCCGCCAATCTCAACAGCGATTTGATGAAAGCCATGTGTGAAACATTCAAGATCAAACATCGAAACTCTACAGCATACAGGCCACAAATGAACGGAGCCGTAGAAGCCCCCAACAAGAACATCAAGAAGATATTGGGGAAAATGGTAGACAACTACAATCAATGACACGAGAAGCTACCATTTGCTTTACTCGGGTATCGTGCCACAGTTTGTACATCAACTGGGGCAACTCCCTATCTACTGGTTTATGGTAATGAAGTCGTTATTCCTGCCGAAGTGGAAATCCCTTCTTTAAGAACCATACAAGAAGCTGAGCTCACGATACAGAATGGGTACGAAGACGGTATGAACAACTAGCTATCATTGATGGAAAAAGAATGAACGCGGTTGATAGTAGGGATTTGACTACTTATTAGCGCCCTTTAGCTTTTGTTTTAGTCCAAAAGCATTTAATTGTATTCCCGAAAACTGATGAAATATGCTTCATTACAGGAATATTGAAAAATGAGCCTCCGAGTACTCAAGAAGGAGTAATCTGAACTCAAGGACAAAAAAAAGGCATAAAAGCTCAGATGTGCGGACCGCAGAATATCATCTGCGGCCGCAGGTTGTGAAGAAAAATCTATCAGAGATTGGAGCAAAGTGCAGCCCGCACATAAATTGTACGGCCGCAGAAGCTAGGTCAGAGCAAAGTTCAGAGAATCTGCATTTCAAGTCTACCAAAAGTGCGGACTGCACAATTATTGGGAAGCCGCAGAAGAAGAGTTGTGCGACCGCAGTTACAATTGTACGGACCACAGAAGAGCAAGGTGCGGCCGCAGTTACAATTCTACGGACCGCAGAAGGAATGCATTGTGGCCGCAGTTCAAAATTATGCGGCCGCAGTTTTCCAATCTTGTCAAGCTGAAGATAAGTGCGGATCGCACATGGCATTGTGCAGCCATAGAATCTCCGAAAGGGGATTTTTATTCGAAATTTCTAGCCCTGTATAAATAGACAAGTTTCACATTTTTAAGGCAATTTTTTGACATCAGCTGCTACATTAGACAGTTTCTTTTACCCTTTTTAGTAGTTTTTGCTATTTTGAGCTTTTTGAACATAGAGTTTATCAATTTAATTAGCAATATGGGTTTAATTATCATTTCTTCTCCTATTTCTTCCATTTTAAGTATGAGTAGCTAGGTTTTCACTGAGGTTGTGACCCAACCCTAGAGTGTAAACTTAATGGGTGTTTGATTATTGCTTGTTTATGATTTAGTGTTTATTATTTAGCCTTGTTCTTGCTTTTATTTGAAGAATTAATGGTTGCAAATGTTAGTTCATGCCTATTTGACTTGGTGTCTACTTGAGAAAGAGAGACTTAGTCTAGAAAAACATGGCTAGTAAGAAACTGGATCAATCGAACTGATAAACCCAATTAAAGGGTTGAACCTAGAGATAGTAAAACCCGACTTAAGCTTTTTATCAGTCATTTTGTTCAATACCCATTTGGACTTGAGAAAGCCAAATTGGGCAAAATCACTTTCTGACCGAGAGGTATTGAGTGGGTAACCGAGTGTTGATAACTTTAATACACCCCGACCAATAAAAAAGCTTTAAAGTTTACAACCCATTAGGCAAATACTTAGGTGAAGGTCATACCCCTAGGCCTTTTACAACATTTAAAAAACAACAAAAACGATCTTCTAGTTTTATTTCTTAAATTGCAATTGTAGTTTAGATTAAACTTTAAAATAACCAATTTTTGCGAAAGTGCAAATTTTGATATAAAAACTCACACGCTAAGATATATACTACTAACTCCCATACATATAGCTCCCTACGAAATTCGACCCCGACTCTTGTTGGGTATTACTATTGCATCTACCATTTTCATAACCTCGAGTGTAAGAGTGAAATTGGACGAGATCAATTTTTGGGGCCGTTGTTGGGGAGCTATAAAATGTGTTAACTATATATTTAGGTGTGTTTTTAAGATATCTTCTTTTCCTTCCTTGTTACTAACATGTGAGTATTGTAGGTGCAATCATGGCAAACAACAAGCTCGGAAACGTAGCTTTGGGGAATGTGGACGTGGAGGATGATCAAATGGATGAGGTCCCTCTTGAACCTCAAGCCAACAGACGAGGCCAAGCGCCTCAAGACAATGTTCTCGTTCCACCCCCACCTCCACTACGAGTGGCTCCACTCCGGGTGTTGCCGAATAAAGGGTATGCAAGTGCTATAGTCCCTCCCCATATTAGGGCGGGCAACTTCCAAATAACCAACATGATGCTCACTTTGCTCGAGCAACGAGGGTTCTTCACTGGTGCACCAGGTCAAAATGCATATAAACACTTGAAGGGGTTCGTCGATACGTGTTGGGAGAGCAAACAAACAAATGTCTCGAGGATGCTTTGAGGCTAAGGCTTTTTCCCTTATCTCTAAGGGGGAAAGCTTTAGATTGGTTGGAACGCTTGCCAAATCATTCCATTCATACTTAGGATGAACTAGCGGAGAAATTTATCTCTAAGTACTTCTCTCCCAGGCACATGGCTATTCTTCAGGATGAAATTCTAGCATTCAAGCAAGATTCTAATGAACCACTACACAAGATATGGGAAAGATATAGAACAATGGTGAAAGAGTGCCCCAACAATGATATGATGGAGCACATGATTCAACAAACTTTCTATCGGGGGATCAATACAATCAATCAATGTGTAGTGAATCAACTTGCCGGTGGGAACTTCTTGACTATGCCTTATGCGGAGGCATGTGATATTTTGGATAAGATATCAGATACTTCATCGGCGTGGCAATCTAGAGCCAATGTTCCACAAGGTGACCCCAATGTGATTCTTCTTCACAAAGAGTTACATGACTATGGACAAGCCATAGCCGAGTTGACGATCACCATGAACCAATTGGCAAAGGCTCAAAAAGTGCAAAACCCGAGGCAAGTCAATGCCATAGAGGGAGTCAATATGATGGTGAACAAGCGAAGAACAAGAAGTCCACAAGTGCAACAAAGAGTGGATAGTTTTGTGCAAGATGATAGTGGATTTGATCAAGGTGATTCTTACAATGACCAAGAAGAAGAGGTCCAATATGTGAACAATTTTCAAGGGCAAAGAAACAACTTCCAAGGCCCCAGTCAACAACAATGGAGACTTTCAAACAATCAAGGCAGTTCGAATTCTCAAAATCAAGGTAATTGGAGTGGTGGAAACAATCAAGGAAATTGGAATAACAACAATCAAGGCAATTGGAGTGGAAGCAACAACCAAGGGAATTGGCATAACAATAATAACCAAGGCAACTGGGGAGGCTACAACCAAGGTAGGTAGAACAAAAATCAAGGAAATCGGGGGTCGTGTTTTCAAAGGCCCCCGATGTTTCAACAACCGAGCAATCGACCCCCTTATCCTTCTCATGCTCCTAGTTCATCCAACAATGAAATGTGTCGTATCAAGAACATGTTCAAACAAATGATGGACAAGAATGTTGATTTCGATGCCCAACTTACTTTACACATCACATGGATCCACAATCTAGAGGTACAAATGGGTTAAATCTCTCAAGCGTTAAATTCTCGTCCTAAGGAGGCACTTCCAAGTAACATGATGGTGAACCTGAAGGGTGGGATCAATACGGCATGCCATAGCCAATACTACAAGAAGTGAAAGAGGTGGGAATGCACCCACCTCAAGTCAAAAGCAACTTGTGGATGATGAGCAAATGGAAGAAGAAGAAGAGGAGATCCCAACCAATGTAGTGCAAGCCAATGATAAAGTGCGGATTGATATTGATGACACGATGGACGAGACTCAAAGAGGAAGTGAACCCATCTAGGGAACATGTGATTGACATACCGGAACCGATGGTGCAAAAGGCTAAGGCATCATTGCCTAAGCCACCTCCTCCATATCCTCAAAGGCTTGCCAAGAAAAATGGCGACAATCAATTTAAAAAGTTCATTGATATGATGAAGATTCTCTCGATAAATGTGCCATCAATTGAAGCCTTGGAGCAAATGCCCCAATATGCAAAGTTTATGAAAGACTTGGTGATAAAGAAGCGGTCGATGAATTTTGAAACTATCAAAGTCACTCACCAAGTGAGTGAAATTATGCATTCGATGGCTCCTAAGTTGGAAGATCCGGTGCTTTCACGATCCCTTGCACCATTGGAAGTGACGAGTTTGCCAAAGCTCTTTGTGATCTTAGGGCGAGTATCAATTTGATGCCCTATTTGGTTTTCAAGACCTTGGGAATTGGGCAACCAAGACCCACATCTATGAGATTACAAATGGTTTATCGTATAATGAAGAGACCGTTGGGGGTGATTGAAGATGTATTAGTTCGTGTCGATAAGTTCATTCTTCCGGCGGACTTTGTTAATTGTGAAGTGGACTATGAGGTGCCGATTATTCTTGAAAGACCTTTCCTTTCTGCGGGGAAGGCTCTTGTTGATGTGGAAGCCGGAGAACTCACTTTCGGGGGAGGGTGATGAAAAGGCGGTGTTCCACGTATGCAAATCTATGAGGCAACCGAATAGCAATGAAGTGTGTTCATTCGCGGACTTGGTGACCGATGTGATTATTGATGATAAATTGCCACGATTAATGTGGGTGATATGTTGGAGGCCGTCTTTCTTAATTTTGATGATAACGAGATGGATGGCTTCATGGAATGTATTAATTCGTTGCAAGGAATAGGGTCGTACAACTATGCACCCCGAAAACTTTCTTTGGATCTTGAGTATAGGAAAACTCCTCCTACAAAGCCTTCAATTGAAGAGCCTCCGATCTTGGAGTTGAAGCCATTGCCTCCACATTTTAGGTATGAATTCCTTGGCCATTTTTCTACTTTACCAGTTATTCTTTCCTCTTGTTTGACTAACGTGCAGTTTGACTCTATATTGGCGGTGTTCCACAAGCGGAAGAAAGCTATTGGGTGGACTTTGGCGGATATTCGGGGAATATGCCCAGCATTTTGCATGCACAAGATTAACTTGGAGGAAGATTCCAAATCCTCCATTGAACATCAAAGGAGACTCAATGAAGCCATGCAATACGTGATCAAAAAGAAGATCATCAAGTGGTTAGATGTAGGGGTTGTCTACCCCATTTTTGACAGTTCGTGGACTTCTCCGGTGCAATGTGTTCCGAAGAAGGGGGCCATAACTGTGGTCACCAATGATTAGAATGAGTTGATTCCAACAAGAATGGTGACTGGGTGGAGAGTGTGTATGGACTATCGGAAGCTAAACAAAGTCACAAGGAAAGACTATTTCCCACTCCCCTTTCTTGACCAAATGCTTGAAAGGTTGGCGGATCGTGCTTTCTATTGCTTTCTAGATGGATATTCAGGCTACAACTAAATCCTAATTGCCTCGGAAGATCAAGAGAAAACAACTTTCACTTGTCCCTATGGCAATTTCGCTTTCAAGCGGATGCCATTTGACTTATGCAATGCACCGGCAACTTTTCAACGGTGTATGATGGTGATCTTTACGGATATGGTAAAGGACTACCTTGAAGTCTTCATGGATGACTTTTCAGTAGTCGGGGATTCTTTTGATGATTGCTTCGCAAATTTGGATAAGGTGTGAAGAAACGAACTTGATGCTGAATTAGGAGAAATGCCATTTCATGGTCGAGGAGGGCATTGTCCTTGGCCACAAAATTTCAAAGAAGGGCATTGTGGTCGACAAGGCGAAGATAGAGGTGATTTCTAAACATTCACCTCCAACAATAGTGAAAGGCGTGAGAAGTTTCTTGGGTCACGCGGGGTTCTATCGACGCTTCATAAAGGATTTTTCCAAAGTGGTGAACCCCTTGTGCAAGCTTTTAGAGAAAGATGCTAAATTTCACTTCAATGATGGCATGAGAGCCTTTGAATAGCTAAAGTCCAAGTTGACTACTACTCCCATTATCACCTATCCTAATTGGAGTATTCCTTTTGAGCTCATGTGCGATGCTAGTGATGTAGCGATTGGAGCAGTTTTGGGGCAACGTATCAACAAGATTTTTCATCTGGTCTACTATGCTAGTAAGACCATGAATGATGCCCAAGTCAATTACACTGTTACAGAGAAAGAGCTCATTGCCATTGTGTTTGCTATTAAGAAATTATGCCCGTACTTGTAGGTGTAAAGGTTATTGTTCATACGGACCATGCGGCACTTCGTTATCTTATGAGCAAGAAAAATTCAAAATCTAGGTTGATGAGATGGGTGCTATTGTTGCAAGAGTTTGATATTGACATTCAAGATCGAAAAGGGAGTGAAAATCAAGTGGCGGACCACTTGTCTCGTTTGGAGGAGGAGGGGAGGTTGCATGATGGCCTTGAGATCAATAACTCCTTCCCCGATGAGCAACTCTTGGCCATTTCAATAAAGGAGGTACCATGGTTCGCCAATCTAGCAAACTTCCTTGTGTGTGGAATCATCCCGAATGAGTTCTCTTCAAATCAAAGGAAGAAGCTCAAATAGGATTGTCAAGATTATTATTGGGATGAGCCTTACCTCTTCCGGATTTGCACGGATGGGGTAATTAGAAGATGTGTACCAGATGAAGAGCAAAATGTTATTCTTGAGGCTTGCCATTCTTCGCCTTATGGTGGTCACCATGGCAGAGCAAGAACAGCGGCTAAAGTACTAAGTTGTGGTTTTTATTGGCCCACTCTCTACAAAGATGCAAGTGATATGGTAAAAAGATGTGATGAATTCCAACGGGCCGGTGGAATCTCGAAGAAGAATGAAATGCCTCTCACTACCATTTTGGAGATCAATATCTTTGATGTGTGGGGTATTGACTTTATGGGTCCTTTTGTGAGTTCTTGTGAAAACACCTACATCTTGGTCGCGGTTGATTATGTGTCTAAATGGGTTGAGGCCGTTGCTCTACCCAACAATGAAGTGAGAAGTGTGGTGGCATTCTTGAAGAAGAATATTTTCATAAGATTTGGTACTCCGTGAGCTATCATAAGCGATGGGGGGTCGCATTTTTGCAACAAGGCTTTTAACACTTTGCTTAGCAAGTATGATGTCACTCATAAATTTACGACTCCCTATCATCCTCAAGCTAGCGGTCAAGTGGAAGTCTCCAACCGGGAGATAAAGAGTATCTTGTCCAAAACAATGAATGCTAACAGGACGGATTGGTCAAAGAAGCTTGATGATGCACTATGGGCTTATCGGACTACTTTCAAAACTCCTATCGGGATGTCTCCATACTGGTTGGTATTTGGCAAAGCTTGTCATCTTTCGGTGGAACTTGAATACAAAGCCATGTGGGCTTTAAAGAAGTTGAATCTTGATTGGGATGCAGCCGCTAACTTGGTGGTTGCGCATTTAAATGAATTGGATGAGTTCCGGTACCATGCATATGCAAGTTCATCCTTATACAAAGAAAGAATGAAGTACCTTCATGACAATTACATCTGAAAAAAGGAGTTCAAGGTGGGCGATCTTGTTTTGCTGTTCAACTCACGATTGAAGATGTTTCCTGGAAAGCTAAAATCCAAATAGAGTGGTCCCTTTGAAATTGTGCGTGTGACACTTTTTGGTGCATTGGACTTGAAGAACAAAAATTATTTCAAGTCAATGGTCACCAGGTGAAGCATTATTTGAGGCAGCTGATGATGGCCACATGGTGGCAGTTATTCATTTGAAGTGATAGTAATCTACATCGTGCCGCAACTTTAAATCAGGAGCTTGGTAAGGCAACCCATGTTTTCTTTTTCTTTTTCTTTTCATCTTTTGTAGATAGGTGTAATTTTGTGCTAACTGAATTTGAAGTGTGCCGGAGGAATGAGTGTGCTTTATAGGAACTGTGCTCAGAAAACTAGCTAAGTGTGGAAAAAGTGCGGACCACATAATTAGGAGTGCTACAGCAGAAGGCAACTACGTTCGCATAATTCTTGTGCGGACCGCACTACTTGGAAAGGGAAAATTCAAACTCTCTGAAGTTTGGTCTGTCAAAGAAATGGCCAATATGCGGCCGCACACCAAATTCTATGGTCCGCAGCTAAAATTTGCGGTCGCGCCACAAATTGTGCGGACCGCAGATCAACAAAGGCTATTGAGCCTTCAGGTAACACAGTATGGACCGTAGAAGGAATTATGCGGCCGCATTCCTCCTTTGTTCCCCAAATCTGCCCGCAAATATAAATAGTAGCCTAAGGCTACTATACTAAGTTTTTCCCTCCCTGAGCACTCTAATTTCTAAAACTTGAAAATCACATGTTCAATCATTTACCATACTGCATCCACATCTGTGATCATTTAGTTGCACTCCTTTATATATGGCATGCTTCAATTTCACATAGAATTTTTTAATTTATTTTTAGCTTAATTTGCAGTTTCTTTTAGGTAGTTTAGGCCATTTGTCAATAGATTTCAATTTTACTACCATGTGGGGTTTAATCTGTAATGGGTCAATTGCTAATTGCTTTATGGGAACTGGCTAAATTGATTAGCATGCTTAATTGCTAATACCATGTTGAATCTGTGCAAAACCTGAAAACCCTAAAAGTCTTCGATTTGGTTTTGAAATCTGCGGCTGCACAAGAAATTGTGCGGTCCGCAAAAGTAGAGAATAGGGTTCTTTGTTCAAACATGATTCTACGGCCACACTTGAAATTGTGCGGACCGCGTGGGTGATGCAGCTCGCCCATAGCTAGTTGAGCTTCTTGCAGCCCCGGGGCCACCATCACCATGAATCACTGCAAGGGTTCCTATTCAGCGGAACACCCTATATTTCGAGGCGAAGGGATAGAAGACCTTCATATGCAGCAGACTAGACCTATTCCAGAATGAAACCAACCTACCTATTCCACGGGCAGTTCTAGTCGCCTCTTTTATGGCTGGGTACCTGATCAATATGGGTGCCATGATCTCGGCCAACATGTCAGTGGTCTCCAGGAAAGATGATACCTCCTACCCGTATCCCAACACTATCATTGAGTACCTTATAGATGCACGTGTATAGCCCAGAGATTATGACACGAAGGTTCGAGCGAAGAAGCCCTTCTCTTGGTATTCTCTGATGGATGCACACAACCCAAAGAGAAAGGGTCAGCCGACTACCACCGTAGGCCAGTCTGACGAGCCATCGGTGGTGGGTACAGAGACAGCTGATATGCCATCCACTTCAGTAGAGCCTTACCAGTGCAGCTGCCATTCCTCTACCTTCAGCCTTAATGCCTCCCACCTCGGCTTTGAAGCCTCTACCTATTCCATCTACTCCACGCTCTGCGCTTCGAGTCTCCTAGACATTGGCGAGCCTCAACAACTAGATGAAGACAGCTACTGCAAAGCTGACTAACATATCCAGTCATATTGCAGCACAGTCATCCTCTCCGGCACCCCAGATTCCTCCCACAGTTGATGAAACCTTGAAGAAGCTCCTGGAAAATCAAAACATGATCATGGCCACTTTAGTGCAGCATGGGGCAGTCATCGAAGAGTTGGTCAAAGAGGTAAAGAAAATGAGAAAGAGGTAGGCATCTAAGAAGTTAGTGGACGAGCTTCGGGGCCAGGTTACAAAGCTTGCAGCAGCCAAAGACATTCCATTTGATATATTAATATACCCGCACCACCCATGCCCAGCTCCTACAACACCTACAGAGCTGGCCAGTCTGAGGAGCCAGACACTGCTGCTGACACTGCTGAGGTAATCCGTCAAATGTTCACCAACCCAGCCACTCCCGAACTTGAAGATGATGAGATCCAATTGGATGAGGCTGAGGTCGGTGCCACTGCTGGGGACACAGAGATGGCCACAGAGCCATAGGTAGTTTTTTTCACTCTCACCCTTCTCTTACTCTTGTGTTGTTAAGCATTGGGGACAATGCTTATTTTTATTCGGGG
>MCJB01040107.1:11712-35850 GCA_002018475.1 Nicotiana obtusifolia | reverse complement strand
CCCCCCCCCTTTTCCTTATATGCTTGCTAAAGGATTTAGTCGTTAAACATAGACCAACGCAGTTGTAGTCTTTATGATCTTTAAAACTTGTATCAGTTATTCATATAGTTTAATAATTCCTTTTCTTACACTGGTTTACGTTATAATAGGACGTTCAACTTTTATATTTTTCTTTACTTATATGCTCATCTATTTTAATCATATAATCCACATAGTGTAAAATTTGTCCACGAACCATAGTTGTGTACCTCAAAGAGCGCCTAACACCTTCTCTTTGAGGTAATTTGAGCCTTTATCCGGTCTTTGGTGGTGTTGACTAGTCAAACAGAGTTATTTGCAAATAGGTGCCCTCACGCATCTTAAACCGTTAGGTGACGACTCCTATCTTTTAATACCCATTTGAAAGAGTTGTCACATGTCGAAACCCGCTTTTGCGAGAAAACGGGACGCGAAAGTAACTAATAAAAAAAATTTAATTGTAGATTACCGGCCAATGTTGGTCGGTTAATGCATATTGAATTCCCCGAAATTCAAAATTACCTACAACCTTTGGTCGGTAAGTTGTCTGCCCTGTCCAAATTACCGACCAACGTTGGTCGATATTTTTAGATTTTAATTATTTATAAAAAAAATTATATTTTCTAATACCGACCAAATTTGGTCGGTAAGCAAAATTAATAAATTTAAAACACCGAGCAACGTTGGTCAGTACGATTAAATTATTAAAATAATATTCCGACCAATGTTGGTTGGTAAGTCAATTAAATTGTCAGATAGTCGTGTAGAGCATACCGACCAATGTTGGTCGGTAATTCCGACCGACTTTAGTCAGTATGCTCTTCCAACCTTCAAAATATCGATCACACGTTAATGGTCACGTTTTGGATGGTTATTGACCATTACTGACCAACTTTGGTCGGTTTTTGCGGACGGTTTGTTTCCGGATTTCTAATAGTGGATCCAAATATATGTTACTTGGTAACACAGACACAGTACTTGTTTCTAGGGGTGTAAATGAATATTTAAAAATCGACTAAACAAACCGAATTGTACCGCACCGAATCGATTTTTAGGTTTTTTTTAATAAAACTGTAGGTTTTTTTATAAATCTATAACCATACCGATAATTAGAGTAGGTTTTTTATTTTATGAAAATAAATCGAAAAAATATCGAACCGTACCGAATAAATTTACATGAAAAAAATATATTTATATATTAAGTTTAAAAATAATAAAGCATTAACATTATTCTTGGGCCTTGAAATTATGAAAACGATTATAAGCCAACAAGTAATTAAACTCAAAATCCTTATTCCCAAACCTATTATACTACTATTGAAACTAAATTATTTCCAGCATATTCACTAGCAAGACTCAAGGTATTCTAGCAATTACGAATAGCAAACTGCAATGTATTGAATATTTTTTCTTTCGTATGATTTAAATTTTTATTTTTGAATAGTTAATCTTCTTTATACTTTATTCTTGAGTCCCAACTTACTTAATATTTGTCCACTCGTGTGATTTATATTTTCTTTATCTTTACTTAGTTTCTTTTACGCTGTTGTAGAATAGATGATGGATCTATACTCTGGCCATCTTTCATGTTTTCTTAATTCATCACCCTTTAAATAGTAAAAATGTTTAGAGAGTTTTGCTAAGTCCTATAAAAGTACGTATGTTATTGCATTCTGCTTCTAGTAGTGACTTTTAAGTGACATGTAAAAAAATACCAAAAATTAACCGAACTATACTGATATCGAAGAGAAACCGACATGATTGGTACAGTTTCTAAAAGTCTAATTTTGATTATACATAATAGAATATCCGAAAAATTGGTATGGTACAATTTTTATAAAATAACCGGGCGAACCGAACCATTGACACCCCTATTAGTTTCTTAAATATTACACTAGAATATATACTCTTACTAAGATGGACTGGGTTATGATGGAGTATTATTTGGGTCATAGTCCAACCCGCTTAACTCTAACCAAACTTTAATTAATGTGTATTGTTTTATTATGAATTATTTCATTATCAAATAAGACGTTTTTTTCTTTTATTATGGTTATTATGACATATCAAATAAAAAAATTATTTAAAGATATTTTAGCAAAGTTACTCATAGATCAATTTGGGCTAAAAATCAGACCAATTTTAGGTGAGCTAAGATGGAGTGAAATTCAAAAATAACCAGATTTTTAAGTGGTAATTCAAAATAGTTACAGTTTCAAAAGTAATCAAAACTTAGCCTGTAAAGATAAATCTGAACGAAAACATTGTTCAAAATCAGAAAAATATTCCAGCATAATACTGGAGTTCGAATTTTTTACATGTGAACTTCCAGCATAAGTATATTATACTGGAGTTCCATCATAATATATTGGTCCAGCATAATATGCTGCAAGTTCATACAAAGGTATTCCAATCTCCAGTATATTATGCTAGAACTTTCCGTGTGCTGGAGTTCCAGCATAATATGCTTGAAGTTCATACACAGGTGCATCAATTTGTAGTATATTATGTCGGAACTTTTCGTGTTGCAGCAAAATAGTGGATATTTTTCAATGACTTTGCAAACGCTGGCTATTTTTCAATTACCAGTCCGAAAACTGGCTTGCCTGTGCTATTTGGTTGAGTCAAAATAGGTTGAGTTCAACAAATGGGCCTGTCAGTGATCGACCAATCTTGAGCAGATTGGACAATTAAATGAATTTGGGCTCAAATTGTCCTCCGTCGATATTACGTAAAAATAATATATTCAATAATTATGTTACAGATCAATGTTGTGAATCAATACATAATCGTTCGTGAGAATGAATTAATTACCATCAAGGTCATGACATTACCTCATTATATCAAAACAATCTTTTCTCTGATTTTTTTTTTTTTTTTGGGTTCCAACCCTTATTGCAATTCCATGCTTCCTGTGCTTGGTTTTTAAAATTTCAAAGCATAATTTCTCTCTGTTTTCTTTCTCTCTTTGTGTATATTTTGGTATATTTTCAATTTATGATTATAGGTTGGAGGAAAGTAGTGTCTAGCTAAGGCATACAAAGATTACATTAGTTCTGGATAGAAATTCAAATTACTCCGGGTAAAATTGGGTATAAATATATCCCTATGAACTCCTCTCTTAATCTTCCTTACGACTTAACCAAAAAAAGTTTTTAAAATGGCTATATTATCAACATCAGCTTCCTATTTTCTTATAATCATAATTCTGATGTCAAGCAAACAGCTGATTTGCATCTCCCTTCCTCATAATCTTCTTTGCCCAACAGGGATTTCAAAGTATGCAATCCCAGTGTTCAGAGAAGACATTGATTTAATGCAATTCTCGGAGAATTTAGAGTTCCTAGAAGCAGAATATTACTTGTGGGCTGCACATGGTTATGGTCTTGATGTAGTAGCACCAGAACTTGTCATGGGAGGGCCTCCCCCCATTGGTGTACGCAAAGCAAATCTTGATCCTTTTGCTAAGAACATCATCACTGAGTTTGCCATGCAAGAAGTTGGCCACCTCAGGTTCATTCTTTCCCGAGTTTTAACCAGTAAACATCGATAGTGTAAAAGAATTTTCATTATTATTAGATCACTTAAAAAATAATTACGATAACTGTTCATAAAAAGAAATTGTTAGTAATTTGAAAAATTAGGCAGATTACCTGCTACAATATATTATTCTCTTTGTCCAAAATGGACTTTGCACGCCCCTTAAGAAATAATAGATGAAGCGCATATTTTATCATATTACCCATAATAATGATAGTATTTTGAGAAGTCTTGGAAAATTATTTATAAAATGAGTAATTAATAATAAGGGTAAAACAGAAAAAAATATATATAGTCTTCTCTTGATTGGCTAAAATTGACAAGTAAAAGTGAAAATATATTTTTAATATAGTAGACAAATAAAAGTAAATGAAGGAGGAAGAACATACTAATATATATAGTATAAAATTAACTTCTTTATACTATCAATGTTTATAAGTTAAGCTCTTCCATAGACTCCTTTCCTCACTCTTTTAAGATTTTGAGATGCAATAAGTCCTTTTTTTTCCGTTTGGCCGGTTTTGTAGGGCACTTAAATCGAAAGTAGGTCCCGGTTTTCCAAGACCATTGATGGATCTAAGTGTTAAACACTTTGCTAAGCTATTTGATGAAGCATTTGGTTACAAACTGGAACCCCCATTTGATCCTTATAGGGATAGTCTCAATTTCATGTTGTCTTGCTATGCACTTCCGTATGCTGCATTGGTTGGCTATGTTGGTACAAATTCCCATATCAAAGGCTATGAAACAAAAAGGGTAAGTCCTATATTATATATAAGGCTAAAGATTTTAATGGCCATATTTTGAATTGTGTTATTATGAATGCAGCTTTTGGCAGGACTACTGGGGGTTGAATCAGGGCAAGATGCAATTATCAGAATGTATCTTTACGAGAGAGCTGGCAAAGTAGTATACCCATACAAACACACTGTGGCTGAGTTCACAATCCACATCTCCAATTTAAGAAACCGATTAGCAACATGTGGAACTAAAGATGAAGGCTTGTTTGTGCCATGGCAACTTGGTGCAGAAAATCGGACAAGAACTAACATATTATCAGCCGATTGCGATTCGCTGTCTCAGAGGAGGAGTCCGGCGGAGATTCTCAGGATAGTGTATAACACTGGAAATGAGCATATTCGTGGTGGATTCTTTCCTCATGGTGCTAATGGCAACATTGCTAGAAATTTGTTAAAACTACAGTAACGGCAGTGACAACGTTCAGGAAAATTAATTTACATGCATTTGCTATTTGTAATAATAAAAATAACAGCAAAAAAAAAGTTCATGTCAAATCTTCTTACTGTCCGGATATAAAGCAAAAAAAATAGTGGTGACAAAATGGTTAAAAGAAAATAGTTATCCATCCATATTATTCATTAAAAAATAGTTGGATAATGAACTTTTTAAAAGCGAGCCAAATATGAAAAAGAACCATATTTATCCACTCAGAAAATGGATAACCAGTGGATGACCAATAGACAATTAACGATTTTAACTTTTACATTTGTAAAATATCAAATTGTGGGTTCCTCAAGTTTGCGTGATTAAAGAATTTCCCAAAAGTAATCAAGTCATGAATAATATGGATATCCATATCATCCATCTGTTAACCTGTTTTTCATCCGTTTCAAATAGGCCGGTTCGAATAATTTATCTATTTCTGCATTATCCGTCCGCCCACATCCGATCTGACCTGCCTGTTTGCCACTCCTAACGTAAAGAAATTGATTTTAACACCAGTATATAATAAAAACTAACTCCGCTGTCCTACCAAGCCTAAAGTTGGAATTGAAACTAATATCTACCGACCCGACCTGTCAGTTTGCCACTCGTAACGTAAAAAAAAAATTGATTTTAACACCAGTGTATAATAAAAACTTGTTCAGGAATTCAGCTTGCTCAGAAATGTATTCCTACAATTCATCTTTTGTCATTCAGACAAAATGGGTCCTGGTCCAATAGCAGCTATATTAAGTATTTAAAATTAAATAAATGGCAACTCAGTAATATATAGTGCCTGAAAGTTAATCTTTCGACTTATTTTATTTGCTGAGAGACATGCACTAGTTAGATGATTTTATTTGTGATATATAAAAACATATGCGGCTTTACTAAGTAATTTCCTCAATTTGAGTTACCAATAAGAAATTAACTCCAAGTTTATGTGCACTTTAATAGTTTGATTGTTTAGCTTCGAACCTTATTCTGGAGTTACTAATTTAACTTGACTATTTATTTAAAATATTTTTTGGTAAAAAAGTAAATAGATAAAAAGATTAAGCCCACCAAAAATTAATTATCATTAAATTAAAATTAGCTTTCAGTAGTACTGACAAATCCGAATATTCAAAATCACCAATAGAGTACCTCTAACCTATAAATTACAATCAGCTTTCGATCAACTTGGATTGTAAATTAGGACTAATAAAGTCCAATACAGTTAGCTTTGTGATAAATTTATAATTCCCTTAGATTCCAGTAGATCTAAATGAGTATAAAATTTAATGCATCAAATTCAAATTGAATTATGTGAACTGAATTTCAAACTAAATTTGAGTTTGAACTAAAATTGTTTTCTTAGAAAATTATTACATTATTAAACTTTGAGAATTGAGATGAACAACATATCAACAAGTTTGAAGTTATATTAATCTAGTCAAAGATATCACCTCATGTTAAGTTAGAGTGATAAATATTCCTTCCAAATGAGAGATTTTAGCAAATCTGAATTAGCGGTAGTAGACATACTGAGTGAGAACCAAAAGAATTTGGTCAACTCTATGTCAAAATAGAGCTACTTAGTACGACAACGGAGAAAGTGCCGAAAAGAGAAAACACCTCCACATATACGGAGGGGAATGGTGACCATTGCGAGACAATGAAGTCACAGCGTCATTTCGTCAAACATTTGATATACAGGACGAAAAACCGCCCTTTGCTCTCCATTGCTATCTCATTACAGCTCAGAATATGCCTCCCGTTCTCTTCATCGGCAACGCCCACCCCTACACCATTCCCGGATGATCGAAAGAAAAGCCTCTACACCTCGTTTTTCTGCACACTTGTCCATCTCTTCCTCCGCTGCCACCACCTTTCAAGAGCCACGGAAGCTTTCTCTTCAATGAGAAATTACAATCTTGTCCCTGACCTTCCTTCTTGGAACAGTCTATTGCACCATTTCAATTCTGCCGGTCTGGTCGATCAGGTGATGCTCCTTTATTCTGATATGCTCTCCTGTGGAGTGGCTCCCAATGTACTCACTCGCAATATAGCCATATATTCGCTTTGCAAAATTGGAAAACTTGAAAAAGCCCTTGAATTACTCAGAGAGAACGAAAGTGACACCGTTACTTATAACACTTTGATATGGGGGTTCTGCAGAATTGGTTTTGTGGAAATGGGTTTTGGATTGGTGTCTGATATGGTAAAGAAAGGTATTTTCTTTGACACTATCACTTGTAATGTATTAATTAAGGGGTTTTGTGATAAGGGTCTTTTGCATACGGCTGAATTAGTGATGGAAATGTTGAGTGATAAAAATAGGGGTGTCTGTAAAGATGTTGTCGGTTTTAATACTCTGATTCATGGATATTGTAAGGCTGTTGACATGAGTGGTGGTTTTGAGGTGATGGGGAGGATGAAAAAAGAAGGTTTATCACCGGATATTGTGACATATAATACTCTGATTGATGGTTTCGGCACAATGAGAGATTTTGATGCAACGGCAAAATGTATCATGGATGAGCTCTTGGACTCGCGTGGAAGTAAGTATGTTAGTTATGTTGATCATGAAGAAAAACATGATTATGATGATGAAAATAAGGGCCTGGTAGTTGGAGACTTGGGTTTAGGACCAAATGTTATTACATATACCACATTGATTAGTAAATATATTAAGTGGTTTCAATTTGAGAAAGCATTTGCTACATATGAAGAAATGACAAGGCATGGCTTCTTCCCGGACATTGTTACTTATAATTCCCTTATATATGGCCTTTGTAAATGTGGGCGGTTCCAGGAGGCCAAGTTACTTCTTGATGAGATGAGAAGAGTTGGTGTGGATCCTAATCACGTGACATACTCTATTTTTATTGATCGCATGTACAAAAATAGGGCTGACAAAGTTGCTGCTAACTTTCAAAGTCAAATAGTGATTAGAGGAATGTCTTTCGATGTTGTCTTGTTTACCTCTTTGATCGATGGGCTTTTTAAACTTGGCAAGGCCAGGGAGGCAAAGGACATGTTTCAGACACTCGTGAAGTTTAACATAAATCCAAATCATATCACCTATACTGCATTGATTGATGGGCACTGCAAATCTGGTGACTTAAATAGTGTAGAGCTTTTGCTGCAACAAATGGAAAAGAAATCTGTTTTACCAAACGTTCTCACATTTTCTTCTGTAATTAATGGCTATGCTAAAAGTGGAATGATTGATGCAGCCATGGAAATGATGAGGAAAATGATAAGCATGAATGTTACCCCTAATGTTTGTGTATATAATACCCTGATTGATGGCTGCTTTAAGGCTGGTAAACATGATATGGCTCTTACCCTGTATGAAGAAATGCAGTCAAATGGTGTTGAGGAAAATGAATTCTTGTTAGATACATTTGTGAATAATTTGAAAAAACAGGGTAAAATGGATGAAGCAGAGACATTTTTTATGGATATGGTATCTAAAGGTTTGTCACCTGATCATGTTAACTACACATCCTTGATGGATGGACTCTTTAAAAGAGGGAAGGAGTCAGCTGCTCTCCAATTGGTCCAAGAGATGAAAGAGAAAAAAATATCCTTTGATACAATTGCGTGCAATGTACTGCTTAATGGATTATTGGGAATTGGCCAGTATGAGGTACAGTCTGTTTATGATGAAATTACGAAATTTGGTCTAGTTCCAGATATTCAGACTTTCAATTCTATGATTAATGCTTACTGCAAAGAGGGGAAGCTGGAAAGTGCTGTCAAACTTTGGAGTGAAATGAAGAGTTGCGGGATAATGCCTAATTCAATCACTTGTAATACATTGGTGAAAGGACTTTGTGAAGTAGGTGATATTGAAAAAGCAGTGGATTTATTGAGTGAGATGGTGACAATTGGTTTTCAACCTTCACCAGCTATTCACAAAATTATTCTTGATGCTGCTTCAGGCCATAGAAAGGCAGATAAAATCCTGAGAATGCATGAGAGACTTGTCAGCATGGGACTTAAGATTGATCAGACAATTCATAACACTCTTATTGCTGTTTTATGCAAGCTAGGGATGACCAGAAAGGCAATGTCAGTACTAGAAAGCATGAGAGAAAAAGGATTTTCAGCTGACACTACCACTTATAATGCCTTCATACGTGGATATTGCAAAAGTTACCAATTTCAAAAAGTTTTTGCAACATATTCCGAGATGCTGGCTAAAGGAGTTCCTCCTAATGTTGCTACATACAACATTATATTAGCATCTCTGTCAGCTGTTGGACAGATGAAGGAAGCAACTGAATTGCTGAATGAAATGAAGGGAAGGGGCTTTGTCCCTAATGCTAATACATATGATATTTTGGTCTCTGGCCATGGGAAAATTGGAAATAAAAAGGAATCCATCAAACTTTATTGTGAGATGATTACAAAAGGCTTTGTTCCTCGCACTAGTACCTTTAATGTACTCATCTTTGACTTTGCAAAGATGGGAAAGATGAGACAGGCTCAGGAACTAATGCATGAGATGCAAGTCAGAGGGGTTATACCAAATTCTTCAACATATGACATACTAATAGTTGGATGGTGCAAGCTATCAAAGAGTGTGGAGCTTGAAAGGTCATTAAAACTGTCATGCCGGGGTGAGGTAAGGAAATTACTTGAAGAGATGAAAGATAAAGGTTTCACTCCAAAAGAAACCACCCTTTGTTATATCAGTCCTGCCTTTCCGAAATCAGGAGAAAACAATGACACAGAATGGTGGTTAAGCAGATGGCACAAGACAAAGCAGAGTTGATCCCTTGAAAATCAAGATGTTTTTCAACGATAGAATATCTTTATTTTTTGGTTTCTTTCTCCTGAGTTGAAAGTTGAAACATAAGGTTAATGTGGATGAGAGAAGCGAGCTGATGAGAAGAGACAAAGCAAAAGACCTGGAGAAACAAAAATGAGAAATCAGGACAGCTGTATATGCTTTTGAAGAATTTTGTAAGTTTTTCTTTCCCCAGCGCTCGTGTGTGTGTGTGAGCGTTTTCCAACTCATTTTCTTCTATTCAATTGTATAGGAAGTCAAAATGTTTTTACATTCATTAGATTTAAGCTTTTCCGCTAATGCAATCAAATTACAATGATTTATTTTTAGACCAATAATTTACAAACTATACGAGTATACCATCAATCCTAAATCATGTAGATGGTAAATCGAAGTCTTTCAAATTTGACAAGAATTACAAAAGATATTTATCGGTGTTGAATTTTCTTTTTCATTTTCCACACAATTTTGTGGCAACCTACAGTAGAAAATATGACGGTTAATTGGGGACTAAGGGGGTAATTTGGTATATGTGCTTTGCCAAAATAGTGCGAACAATGACAACAGTTATGCCTCAATCCCAAAGGACCAAATTAATCAGGTTAACTATTTGCATTAACCTTTTACTTTAGCTGGCATATCAATATGCTTGTGTAAATTCCATTTGCTCTTGTAAAGGAAGAAAAAAACTTGACATTGTTTTCTGAATATAGAGTCAACATGATGAGCTTGAAGCAAAGTTTCTCGAGAAGGCTGGACATTGAAGCTAAATACCAGAAGCTGTATGAACCATTGAATACAGAGGTGAGAAGAATAACTTTTTAGTTGTTTGCTCCATGTCTGCTTGTTGGAGTTGAAACTAGCTCTTTTCCTTCCAAAAAGAAAGAAGATATACGGTGTGGCTGTCCTTCCATGTTTATGATTTTATGGATGTGTTGCACAGATATGAAATAGTAAATTGAGTTGTCGAAGTGTAGGGTCTTAATGAAGCTCCCATGAACAACCAGGTGGGAATAAAAAGACTGAAAACGATTGAATTTATTTATTGGATATTTTCTTGTCACCCGTGCAGATTGATTGATTGGCTTTGATTTTGTTATTAGTGCGAAAATTTGGTGCAGAGAAAGGTCTTCTCAACTTCTGGCTGATTGCAATAAAGAATAATGAGATATTAGCAGAGGTAAATAACAATTCATGTAAATATTTTGTGGTTCAAAGTACCAATCATTTAACTGAGTCCAAATGACTTTGCTTTAGATCTTACAGTGTGATCAAGAAGCTTTGAATTGCCTCAAGATATCAAGTGGTGCAGTATTGATGATCGAAAAGGTTTTAAGCTTCACATCCTCTTGATACAAAAACTTTTCTCGAGAATTTTGTCTTGACTAAAACCTATCACATGACTGATGATGATGATGAGCTGAGTTGCTCGGACTCGGGTGCGGGTGTCCAATACGGGTGCGGATCTAGAAGTCAGATCCTTCATGATCTAAATTTAAAAATTCGGGGGTACGGATCCAGGTACGGATACAGGTGCAGGGATTCGGCTAAAAATAATTCAATTAATTAAAAATAGAGTTATAAAAATATGTCTAAATTATGAGACATTATGTGGAAAACTTACAAGGTACTCCGAGAAGGAGAAAATATCGAACAAGAGTAGAATTTTAGAAGGAGATAAAAGGAAAAGGACTAACATAGAAATTTATATATACAAGGTATTCCATTTTCTTCCATATCACCCTAGCTTTTGATTTGTTTTCAAAAATCATTGCACCTGTCCCAAATTTCTCCATTGATTTTGGTCAAAGTACCCAAAATCGGTTGACCGGATCCGACACGGATCCCACACCCATACTCACACCCACGTCGTCTCGACACGGGTACGGCACTGAAAGTGAAGAGTCCGAGCAACTTAGATGATGAGTATATATTGAATAAGGCCATAGGGTAGGTTTTAACTTCTCAATGTTTTAATTTATATCATGTGATCCTATTCTTGTTTGTTCATTGGATGTGGGAATCTTGTAGGACCGCCATTTGAATGGCATCCACGTAAAGGCTTGACACGAGATCCTAAAAAGGAAGCCAAGTGGGTGAAAAAGTGATAAACCCATAATCAGGACTGATACCTTCAAAAGCTTTTCCAATATCTTTAGTCCGCCACAAGTAGCCGAAGATGAGGATGACAACGATGAAAAGTGTTGTAGGTTCAACAATTTTGATATGTTCATTTACTCTGTGATGCAGAATGTTCTTGACCTGATTTCATTAGTGTGTCAAATATGTCTTGACAGGCTGAAGACCTCCGGAATCTAATGGGAGAAGATCACGGCATTGGAGAAATTGCTGGTTTCTTATTAGCTTTCGATTTCCGTTTCAGTCTACATGTCATTCAAACTGGTCAACAACTTCGACGTGTTCGATGAGTTATATGGTGCCATCATTAGGAAGTGGAGTTGGATTGGAGTGAATTTGATATTTCCATTTGGCCCTCCAATTTTGCAACTCAACAATTGTGGCCAAATCATCCCCCGTGTTGTGTCATGGTTTATGGTGAGGCTCTTGCAGGGGATGAATTTGAAGATATTGAAGAAGATGATGATGGTTTATGAGGATGAAGAAGGGGAGAAGAGCAAAAAATATGTACTATCAGCTCAGCATGTTTCTACAAATGATTCGAATTTGCCTGTTAGTTTTCTTTTTCTGGAGATGTTGATAGTTTTTTGGGTCTGTCCATATGATGTTCTTCAGTTGTCCTTTTAGTCATCAGCACCAAAGGTGAGATGAATGGCTTTGGTGGCATTTTTCTTATGTGATGCCATAAATTGCCTTTCATTTTCTTTAGTAAGTGACATATTTTGTTCAACAAAACTGTAGAAGAGTGCCATAGCACGAGTTAGAGAAGGTCAGCATGGAGAACGTCCTATAGAGGTGCAATCAACAGTAGTTTGTCTTTTGCTCATGACCGCTGATGAAAGAAATTGAACTTAGGTATGCGCTAATCACCTTAAAAGGTGCATTTTTTTCCTAAGAAAGTTGCAATATGTGACACTCATTTTTGTATCTTTTGTTTTTCGGCAAAACTGAATGGTGAGTTTATGTTCCACATTGGAACAATGCTACCTAGCTCAGAGTTTACATCGGCTAATGCTGTAAGAAAAATATCTAGCATCAATATCCAGCCTTGTGATACCTTATTTTTCTATCTCAGAGATTGTTTTGTTTCTTAAATTTCTAAGTGGACGGATGTTTTCCTTTTCTTTTTCATTTCTGTTGCAGTTAATTGCCAAAGCGATTGAGCATGCTTGAGTGAGAGGGTTTGCAGTTATACCACAGAAAATTTTCTGTGATTGGGATAAATCCCGTGTTTCTTTGCTGAGAAGGTTTTAGAATGGTTCCTCTTATATAGCTCCAGTTGAATGTCTACTCAGTTGATAAAACAATTGCTTAAATTTCTTGAAAAGAGTCTTAGATATTTCTTGAAAATGTGGTATGTTGAGTGGTTCCACCTATGGTTTAGTTTGTGAATGAATTGAGCTAAACTTTGTCATATAATTCACAGTATAGCATGATCCCAGAACAATGCTTACATGACAGGATGTCATTCAGCTCTTTATTAAATTATTACTTCTCGAAGGTCTATTCATTCTTAGACCTTAGTCTATATAAACTTCTAATTTTAATGTGTTTATAGGTTTGGTAAAAGGAATTTGGTATCCTCTAGGCATCTAGAAATGAGGTAAACTGGAAATGTAGAAGTACATACAATTTACTCTTTCCATTCACTTTTACTTGTTTACTATGGACTTTGCACATTCTTTAAGAAATAATAAATGAAGTGCATAATTTACTATAATATTTATATTAATTGATGCATATTTTTAATGAATTTAAGAAAATGATTTGAAATAAGTAATTAATATTGTGGGTATAATAGGAAAAAAAAAGTTGTCTTCTCTTGATATGCTAAAAGTGACATGTAAAAGTGAAAATCTATTTTTAGGATACTAGATAAGTAAAAGTGAATGGGGGGAGTAATGACTCATTGGAGGAGGAAAAACTCCTATTTTGGAAGAGAGCTAATAAGTTCTATATATTCGTTATAGTCTAAACCTTTATTAGTAAGAGGTTCTCAACTCAATTTTCTTTTCTTTTTTTGCGACTTGGAGTACTTATATGTTTAAGTTCATTTTTATATTATTATATCGTTCTACAAAATAGTTCAACCAACATAGCATTATCAAAAGTTGGAGGAAGGAATCAAGTTACCAAAACGACTTCTTAAAGTTCTATGTTTATTTTTAATCTGGTGGGTATTCCCTTTGATAAAAGTCAGATGTTAATTACTTTTATGATTAAAATACTTATGCTGGTGCAATTTTTAGTAATAATTTAATTGAACATACAGCTGGCTTTGGCCTTTGTTTAGGAACGCGCACACACCGACCCATCCTGTGATCTGTTATTGGACCCCACACCCATTATATGTATTTGGGTACAGAACGGATACTTGGGATAACGTTCGAGCTCATTCTCCCATTTAACGCCGTTAGCTTTCTCGAATCCTTTCAAATATTTTCATTTTTTCTTTTTAACTCAATAAAGTTTTCTTATGGTCTTTTCGAGACTGAGACTTCTTTACCGTTGCCTTATTTGAAAAATGTTATCTTGGCGCCAGTGCCAAAGCCTCTGGTAACACTAATTTTTGGTTTTTCCTCTCTTATCGGCTATAAATGTTGTTATGGTACTTTTTTTAGACTTGATATATACTTCCCCTTTAACTTGTAAGATTTTCTCCATACATACTAAAACTACAACTAAAAGATGAACCTATTAAACATCTGAATGAGTAATAAAAAGTGAACCTTATACGGCCATACACTCTGTATGACTATTGACTACCTTAAAATTGGTTGTGCGTAACACGCATTTTGACACGTGTTCGGCATGTGACATATAGTTAAAAAGAAAAGTAACTAAAAATAAAATTACATCCTTAGGGTTGATTTTGGTTGGGTGTGTTATGAAAATAATTATAATATATATGTCCATTTATTACTTCACTATAGATAATTTTTCTGAAGAAAATTATCCGTTTGGCACTTTATTGAAGTTTATCTACAAGCAAGATTATCCGTTTAGTACTCTATTGAACTTTATCTACAAGCAACTGATGCAGGCAGGTTGCAAGCAACTCAATGAAATGATTTGCAGTAGCTTCTTATTAAACAGGCAGGTTGTAAGTAGCTCTTGCAGACAGCTTATAAGCAGCTCAAGAAAAGCCTTGCAGCTGCTTCCTGAAAAGCCTCGCAGCTGCTTTCTTCCTTCTATAAATAAAGGAGTTTTCAATTTACTATGTACATCAGTTTGAAGTTTAATAAAAATATCAATCTCCATTTATATTTGTCTTCAATTTATTTACTTTACGGTCTTTATTTTATAACTGAGTGGAGTTTTAATGCATAATTAATTTTTTTTTTCTTGGGCGAAGCTTTCAACCGTTTTTTACCCTCATTTAATCTCCTTGAGTATAATTTGTTTAGTTGTTTGTCTAAAACTTTCATTTTTAAAACTATATAAAGAGTATTACGTGTTATCTTACATAGGTAATTATATAATAATCAACGAAAATTCCATTTTACAAGGTAAGGAAAACATGATACGAAAGAATAACAACAAATGTATTTTGTTGCCAAAATTTACCGAAGGGAAAAGGTAAGGCGCCACTTTTAACATTTTCTCCATACAATTTTATATTATAAAACGAAGTAGCGTTGCAGAAAAGTTTTATTTTGAACAAAATCAAATTTTGGAATGATTCTTTTCGGAAGAGAATACTATACTATTAATGAGGTTTGTGTTGGGATATACTAATAATCATGCGGTTTAGATATAGTATTGTATTTTTATTTTTTATGAAATAATTATTTATTTAATTTATTCAATTCAATAAAGTACTATTTTAAATAGATCATTTGTTATATATGTGTCCTTTAGTTATGTAGTAGACAATTTAGTGTATGGAGTCTTACCTCATGCACAGAAGATTAAATTGCTGGTCTCATAATTAATAAACTATGTTCACAATAGAAGATATTATTGGGCAAAATATCTTGATGATTGTAGCACAAGATTATGGTATAATTTGTCTTGATTATGGGAATGGTTTTACTCCGATTTCTTGTGCTAGTATACTTAGTATACAAGAAGAGAGTGTATATTGAACGGATCAAGTAGAGAAAAGATATTTTTGTACTGAATATATATAAAATACTTTTTTTTAATTCATTAAATGAGCTTATACTCCTAATCTTGATATAATTATTATGATCAATGTGATTTGTTTATCGTTTTGATTTATCAAAAGGTACAACTCTATTCAGAGTTAGTGTATGCCTAATAGATTGGACAACAATGAATAACATCTGTAAAATAATAATTGGTTGATAGAATTCATGACTCGGTTTTGAGTTTGATGATACCCCTTTATGTAAGCTTATAAGTTTTCATATGAAAACCCGGCCGATGGATTTTGTATCCGTTACATGAAATAGTTTAAGCGGAATTATAAAGGATTTCATTAGTTGATTAAATTAAATTGTCAGTGATTTAATTTAATTAACTGGTATTTGTGACCTTAACATGGGAGTTAAACTAAGTGTTCGTGAATTTGCGAAATTCATATTGAGGAGTTCAATTGCAATATTTTAGTGGAATAAATTGCAACTAATTATAGTAGGAATTAATTCATCCATTTCGAATTAATACTATAATTAGTAGCCTCTTATTATTTCTGTGGTCCCTGCTATGCCTAGTAAAAACCTGGACTGACTTGGGTAAAAAGTGACTTGTGGAAAAAGCCATCTTGCAGAGTTAGAGTAGGATTCTACTTGCACAAGCAGAATCCTACACGTTTTTGGAGCCCTTTTTTGGCTGAAAAACGAGTCTATACAAGGAAGACGTTTTTCACCAAACAACTCACTTTTCAGAGTTGTATTGTTCTTGCTCACTCAAAGCAAATTCGTCCAAGGTCTTACTAGGACTATAGCAGAAGACTGCAGCCCTGAATTATTGCTCTGAGGAGGACTTGTGCAACATTTTCAAGAGCATGAATAGAATAATATTAAAATGTGCTATTTAATGATACATGTTTTCTACAATTATTCTATGTAAAAAAAAAAAAAGGTGACTGGTTTTAATTAATATATTTATTCTGAAATTATGGATTAATATACATATGCATAAAAAATGGTATTATATTTAATGACAATTTATTTTAGTGGTGTTATATATTTATAAACGTGACTGTTTTGAATACTATTAATTCTGAAATTATGGATTAATATACTTAATTATGAACAGTAGCGTTTTGAACGGGTGAAAATAGCGTTGTTTTTCTCATATATATCTAACACTGTAATAATAATATTATTTTGAGTTCTGAAATTATGTATTAACATACATAAGTATATTATGTGATTTGAACGAGTCAAAATAATCATAACCCTAAAAAAGCCAAAAATAGAACTCTACAACTAGGTCATGAATTTGGAATTTTGAAATTCTGTCGAATTCTGATTGACCTCAAATTTGGTAGGGCATTCGGGGTCGTCTAGATGGGTTTTTGGCCATTTTTCTATTTTTTGAAAAAAAAATTTAATAATTTTTTTAAAGAAAACATTGATGGCGTGGTTCAATTCCCATGGTTTCCAATCATGTTTTACAGTAAATATAATGAATTTATATGTTGACGTAGGTCTTCTTCCATATAGGATAAGTTCATTATAGATGATTACCGTAGTTCTGCCTCTAGTTATTTGATTACTTGTATTAGCTCTCCAACTGAGTTACATGTTGATTCAATGAAACTAGAGTTTATAAAAAGTGATATTTACCTATCTTAGATTAATAGTTTACTCTCCATCTGAATTGGTCCTATTTTAATTTATGGGGTAAATATCTTACATAACTCATATATTTAGCATGAATAGTTAAGTTCCCTAACGAATCTAACTATTCAATGAGCATGGTTATATGTGTAATGTGCTATTTTAAATTTAATTATTCTAATTACATAACTAATGATCTATTTAATGTGAATATCTCTCAGATTAACCATGTCTTCATTCAACCCACTTACCTCAATTTTGAACCAAAACAAGTTAGAAGGACCGAATTATGTTGACTGAAAAAGAAACCTTGATATTGTCCTAACTGCTGAAGGTTACAAATTTGTAATCACTGAGGAGTGCCCAGAAATACCTGGTGAAGATGCTACTGATGATCAGGTTAAGGCCTATGACAAATGGGTCAAGGCTGATGCACGATGTTACATTCTTGCCTCTATGGCGAATGTCTTGCAACATCAGCATCAGTCCGTGGGGTCTGCTTGTGATATGCTCGAAAGTTTCAAAGAGATGTTCTGTGAGCAAAATCGTGCGGCTAAGCAGACAGCCATGAAAGCCCTCTTGAACATCAAGATGGCTGAAGGATCATTGATCAGGGACCATGTTCTGAAGATGATG
Organism: Nicotiana obtusifolia; assembly: GCA_002018475.1. Lineage (NCBI taxonomy): Eukaryota > Viridiplantae > Streptophyta > Magnoliopsida > Solanales > Solanaceae > Nicotiana > Nicotiana obtusifolia. The sequence continues at coordinate 17,757 of MCJB01040107.1, read as the reverse complement.
GGTCTTCTCAATGAACTGGAGGTCCTTGAAGCTTTGATTGATAAGGAATCTCAAGTTGGGATGGTCCTACAGACTCTGCTTGACAGTTTTCAACAATTTCGCTTGAACTATAACATGAACAAATTGGATTTGTCACTGGCGAAATTGTTTAACGAGCTACAAGCTACAGAATCATTATCAAATAGCAATCTCCAGTTGCGGCACTGAATATTGAGAAAGCTTTGGTTTCTAAGTCGAAAGGCGGTAAGAAAAAGAAGAAAGCTCAAAAGGTTTTGGCACCTGGAGATGCGACTGGTGTGAAAAATCCCAAAAGAAAGTGCTATCATTGCAAACAACCTGGGCATTACAAAAAGCAATGCACTGCCTATCTGATAAAGATGAATGAGCAAGGTACTTCGAATTTAAATGTCGTTGAAACTTGTTTATTAGCTGTCTCTACCATGTTTTGGTGTGTATATTCAGGAGCCACTAATCATATCTGCACTGCTTTGTAGGGGTTTCAAGAAACGCGACGGCTAAGTAAAAATGAAGTTTGCTTTTTTCAAACCAAGGATGAGCCAGCACCAGCTATAGCATTAGGAGATATTAGAGTTTGCTTTAGTAGTGATGGAGTTTTAGTTTTGAAAGATGTTCTCTATGTATCTTCTATTAGAAGGAATTTGATTTCGGATACGAAAATAATGGATGCTGGTTATAATGTTTATTTTGCTAATAACTCTGTTGTTATAAAATTTAATAAACATTTCATCTGCACTGCTGCTAGAGTACATGACCTTTTTATTCTTGATATATCTCCTCATGTGCTACAACAACCAAAAGAATTAAATAACATTAATCTACCACATAAAAGAAAACGTATTTATGAATTGAGCCAAACTTATTTGTGGCACTTACGTCTACATCATATAAATCTAAATAGAATTTTGAGATTGGTTTCTGATGGACCTTTGAGTTCATTGAAAGTGGAGACACTGCCAACATGCGAATCCTGTTTAGAAGGTAAAATGACCAAGAGACATTTTCCCTCAAAAGGAAATAGAGCCAGCGATAAGTTAGAATTAATTTACTCTGATTTGTGTGGCCCTATGAATATACAAGTAAGATGTGGTTTTGAGTATTTTGTGACTTTCATAGATGATTACTCAAAATATGGATACATTTATCTGTTACATCGGAAGTCTGAATACTTTGAGAAATTCAAAGAATTTAAGTCGGAAACGGAGAAAAAACGTGATAAATATATCAAAACATTACGATCCAATCGAGGTGGTGAATACCTTTCTGCGAAATTCATTAAATACAATTTGGATTGTGGAATTACATCTCAATTTTCTGCACAAGGAACACCACAACAAACTGGTGTGGCAGAAAGAAGAAATAAAACCCATATGAAAATGGTTAGGTCAATGTTAAGTTATTCCGATTACCTTCTTCCTTTTGGGGATATGCTTTAGAAACAGCAAATTACATTCTGAATTTGGTTCCTTCAAAGTCAGTACCTTCAACTTCAACAGAATTGTGGACTGGGCGCAAGCCAAGTTTACAGCACATTCCGGTTTGGGGTTGTCCAGCACATGTGCTGAAAGGGAAAGTGGATAAATTAGAATCACGAATACAATTAAGCAAAGCCGGGTCGAATAATTGTAAATAAAGTTGGGTCGGAAACTATTGAAGCCAAATTGCTTGGGCCGGAATCACGAAGTTAGATATGAGAAACGGAATCAGTTCGGTTGGTCAGGAAAGATCGAGGATCGATCCTGATCCCTTGTACTTCGCCTCCGAACAGATTTTATGTCTACGTCTCATCGTGATATTTATGCTGTTATTTTGAAATACTAAGTGCATTAAATCCCATAATAAGTGGGACTTCCCTTGTAATCCGTTTTTAGCTTTTATTGTAACCTTTGCATTTACCCGTGTAACCTTTGCACTTACCCATGTAAATTAAATGTAGAAACCCTTACACTGACCCACGCAAAGCAGGTCAGTTTATAAGGATGAAACATACCCCCTTTGCACGGCACACTTTTTTGGGCAAGATATAAGATTTTTATCAGTTTTATCAGAATCCTCATTACTTTTTCCTATAATCTATTGTCAAATTACAATTTGATTGTTCTATTGTTATTTCAATTCCGAATATACGAAATCCGCCTTCTTTTGACAGCAAGATAATTTACATATCCTTAACCCTACTATAAATTCAATTGTTATCCAATTTCAAGGGTAAATAGTTTGGCGCCCACCGTGGGGCCAAGGATATTAGTAAATTTCTTCTAAATAACGAAGGTATAATTCTGCAGTTGTTTCTGTGAAAGTTTCTCCGTCTTTCACGAAACCTTGATAAGCATGGCTCAAGTACCTCCTCTCGGGAACGAGGCTAACGAACAAGTAGAAAATAACAACTTGGCCGGACATGAAATCCCGGCCGATATTAACTCCCATGTAGCGGTCGAAGCCGCCCTAGCATCAGGCTCAATACATAGTGTTCGAGGGGAGAACCGTTCAAGAATTCAACAAAGCGGGGAGGGCGAAATTAGCCTTAAAGTGATATTTGATATGTTGCAAGCTCAACAAGTGGCTATAGCTCAACTTGAAAGTCGCACCCGAAGCCCAGACCGAGCAGAGCGCACTACCCCTCAAGCAGTAACCGGACAGAATGAACCGATCATAATAACACCAGATGAAAGTGGTGAGGGGTTCAATTCTGGACTCGCTAAAATGGTAGAAGAATTAACCAGGCGAGTCGAATCTGGTGAAAAGAAGATCGAAACTTACAACTCAAGGGTAGATCAGACACCAGGAGCACCTCCGGTATTAAAGGGTTTAGATGCTAAAAAATTCATACAAAAACTATTCCCCTCCAGTGCAGCCCCTAAACCGATCCCCAAAAAATTTCGCATGCCAGAAATTCCTAAGTACAATGGAACCTCAGACCCAAATGAACATGTAACAGCCTATACCTGTGCCATAAAGGGGAATGACCTCGAGGACGACGAAATTGAGTCCGTTCTCTTAAAGAAATTCGGAGAAACCCTGTCCAAAGGAGCAATGACTTGGTATCACAACCTACCGCCAAATTCCATTGACTCCTTCGCCATGTTAGCAGATGCTTTTGTAAAAGCCCATGCGGGGGCTATTAAAGTTGAAACAAGGAAATCTGACTTATTCAAAGTCAGACAGCACGACATTGAAACACTAAGGGAATTTGTTTCTCGTTTTCAAATGGAACGGATGGATCTGCCACCGGTCACCGACGACTAGGCAGTACAAGCCTTCACTCAAGGGCTAAACATCGGTAGTTCTGCCGCATCAAGGCAGCTAAAACAAAGTTTGATCGAATACCCGGCCATCACATGGGCAGATATCCACAATCGATATCAATCTAAAATCAGAATAGAAGATGATCAGGTCGGAATTGCTTCGAGCTCCTCCTATGCAGTTAGAATTTCTGACCGACCCCGAAGAGACAATTTCCAAGAACCAAGGTCATACCGAGATAGGCATCGACCATATCCAGAAGATCGACGACTTTTGCCAAGAGGATTTAAAACTCAGAAACATGAGAATATGAACGACAGGAATCAAAGGAACAAAAGGCCATTACCGAAGGGAAATTTCGAGAAAGGCAGTGCTCGACAAGAAGCACCCCGGTTGTCCGAGTACAATTTCAACGTGGATTCCGCAACTTTGGTTTCAGCCATCGGTCGCATCAAAAACACTAGATGGCCAAGACCGATCCAGATCGACCCCTCTAAGAGGGATCCTAATCTTATATGCAAATATCATGGCACTCATGGTCATAAAACCGAGGATTGTAGACAGCTACGAGAAGAAGTCGCCCGATTGCTTGAAAATGGGCATCTTAAATAATTTCTCAGTGACCGGGTAAAGGCCCATTATGAGAACAAAGGTCGAGCAACCGATCAGAGGGAACCAAAACATATTATCAATATGATAATTGGGGGTGACACACCCCAGATACCGGTATTAAAGCGTACCAAGATATCCATCACCAGAGAAAAACGGAGTCGAGATTACGATTCGGAAGGAACTTTAAGCTTTAGCAAAAGGGAAATCGAGGATCTCGCACAACCACACAATGATGCGTTGGTAATATCGGTGATGGTGCACGACACCCAAGTAAAACACGTTCTTATCGATCCCGGAAGCTCGACCAATATAGTTCGATCTTGGGTCATCGAACAATTGGGATTGACCGATCAAATTGTATCGGAAGTACGGGTCCTCAATGGTTTCAACATGGCGACGGAGACAACCAAAGGGGAAATAACACTGATGATGAACGTAGCCGGCACTACCAGGGCAACAAGATTTTGTGTAATCGAAGGGGATATGAGGTATAATGCTTTGCTCGGAAGACCCTGGATCCACGACATTGGAGCGGTGCCTTCAACTCTACACCAGATGCTGAAATTTCCCTCTGCCGAAGGGGTCACCGTCGTCTATGGAGAACAACATGCGGTGCGAGAGATGTTTGCAGTAGAAGAAGCAACATCTAAACCAATCGATCATCAACAACGAGCCAAATAGCAATTACTTATGCCCCCCTCGATCGACGAAGTTGAGGGATGACAGTCAGCCGACGACGACTTCATGGTTTCCCGATCTTTTGTTGCTCCCGATGAATCCGATGCAACCAAATCAACAATTGAAGAACTGGAGCAAATCTCAATTCGTCACGATGCACCCGACCGAAAGGTATACCTGGGCTCGGGAATGAACTCCGAGCTCAGGAACAAACTAATTTCATTCCTTTCTGCTAATGAAAGTTCTTTTGCTTGGTCCCATCTAGATATGACAGGCATATCACCGGAGATCACGACACACAAATTAAGCGTCGATTCGAAATTCCGGCCGGTCAAGCAGAAGAGGAGGCCCCAATCCGAAGTCAAACAGGCCTTCATTCATGACGAGGTAACCAAAATTTTAAACATAGGATCCATTCGAGAAGTAAAATACCCTGAATGGATAGCTAATGTAGTGGTGATACCAAAAAAGGGTAACAAACTCAGAATGTGCATAGACTATAAGGATTTAAATAAAGCCTGCCGAAGGATTCTTTTCCGCTACCCAATATCGATCGAATGATCGATGCCACAGCTGGTCACGAGGCTCTAAGTTTCCTCGATGCTTATTCTGGATACAACCAGATACGAATGGATGAGGACGATCAAGAAAAAACGTCCTTCATCACTAAATATGGCACCTATTGCTATAACGTGATGCCATTCGGGCTTAAAAATGCGGGAGCCACTTACCAGCGCCTGGTTAACAAGATGTTCGAAAAACAACTAGGTAAATCTATGGAAGTTTACATTGATGATATGCTAGTTAAGTCCCTGCGAGCAGAGGACCATCTTAGCCATTTGCAGGAAACGTTTGACGTCTTAAGGAAGTACAACATGAAGTTAAACCCAGAAAAATACGCGTTCGGAGTGGGTTCCGGAAAATTTCTCGGATTTATAGTCTCGAACAGAGGAATAGAGATTAATCCGGACAAAATTAAAGCCATCGAAGATATAAAGGTCGTCGACAGTGTTAAGGCCGTGCAGAAACTCACAGGTCGGATTGCTGCGCTAAGCCGATTCATATCCCGATCATCAGATAAGAGCCATCGGTTTTTCAACCTACTAAAGAAAAAGAACGACTTTTCGTGGGGGCCGGAATGTCAGCAAGCTTTGGATGAACTCAAGAGGTACCTTTATCTGGCTGTGTCCGAAATAGTGGTAAGCAGGGTCCTAGTTCGTGAAGAACAAGGTACTTAATTCCCCGTATATTATGTTAGTAGAACGTTAGGAGAAGCTGAAATCAGATACCCACATTTAGAGAAACTAGCTTTAGCCTTGTTAAGTGCTTCTAGAAAGTTAAAACCATACTTTCAAAGCCACCCAATATGCGTAGTGACAACCTACCCGCTTAGGAATATCATGCACAAACCCGAATTATCGGGTCGGTTGGCCAAATGGGCCATCGAAGTCAGCGAATACGACATCCAATATCGACCTCGAACTTCAATAAAAT
>MCJB01040107.1:0-11692 GCA_002018475.1 Nicotiana obtusifolia | reverse complement strand
CTTCACTCCATCACTCATTCCCCAAGTCGAGAGGGAACTATCGATTAAACCGGGAACTCTTCCGGGAATGTGGGCTCTTTTCACAGACGGAGCCTCAAATTCAAAGGGCTCTGGATTGGGGGTCGTATTAAAACCTCAGACCGGAGACACAATCAGGCAATCTATCAAAACCATAAAACTAACTAACAATGAAGCCGAATATGAGGCTAGGATTGCAGGGCTCGAGCTAGCCAGGAGTCTCGGAGCGGAAAAAATAGAAGCCAAGTGCAATTCCCTCCTTGTAGTCAATCAAATAAATAGAACTTTCGAAGTCAGAGAAAGTCGCATGCAAAGGTACGTAGACAAGCTTCAAATTACTCTACATAAATTCAAAGAATGGAGTTTACAGCATGTTCCAAGAGATCAAAACGCTGAGGCCGACGCTCTTGCAAACCTGGGGTCGGCATTCGATGATGAAGGAGGCAACTCCGAGAAGATCGTACACTTAATGAGGTCGGTAGTGGAAGAAGGCCATGCCGAGGTCAACTCAACAAGCTTAACATGGGATTGGAGGAATAAATACATAGAATATCTCAGATCGGGAAAGGTCCCACTCGATCCCAAAGAATCGAGGGCCTTGCGCACAAAGGCAGCACGATTTTGTTTGACCGACGACGGGACCCTTTACCGAAATACTATTGGGGGACCTTTAGCCATATGTCTCGGACCAGGAGACACCGAATATATTTTGAAAGAGATACATGAAGGGGCCTGTGGCAATCACTCGGGCTCGGATTCATTGGTACGGAAAGTAATCCGAGCAGGATATTATTGGGTCAATATGGAAAAAGACGCGCAAGAATTTGTACGCAAATGCGATGGATGCCAAATACATGCGCCGATCATCCATCAACCAGCCGAAATGTTACACTCGGTCTTATCACCCTGGCCATTCATGAAGTGGGGAATGGACATAGTGGGGCCACTTCCGCGAGCTCCAGGTAAGGCCCAATTTATACTTTTTGTGACTGACTATTTTTCTAAATGGGTTGAAGCACAGGCATATGAGAAGATCAGAGAAAAGGAAGTGATCGATTTTATCTGGGATCATATCATCTGCCGATTTGGAATGCCGTCCGAGATCGTGTGCGATAACGGAAAGCAATTCGTGGGCAGTAAAGTAACTAAGTTTTTCGAAGATAACAAAATCAAAAGGATCTTATCTACTCCTTATCACCCTTGTGGCAACGGACAGGCAGAATCAACTAACAAAACCATACTTCAGAACTTGAAGAAGAAATTGGTCGACGCCAAGGGAAAATGGAGAGAAATGCTTCCCGAGATCTTGTGGGCATATCGTACATCGGACAAAAATAGTACCGGAGCCACACCCTTTTCGTTAGTCTATGGAGCAGAGGCTCTTATTCCGGTTGAAGTCGGCGAACCAAGCCTCAGATTTCAATACGCAACCGAAAAGTCTAATCAAGAAGCTATAAACACCTGCCTAGAACTCTTGGATGAGAGGAGAGAGGTCGCATTGGTTAGAATGGCAGCTCAAAAGCAAAAAATCGAAAGATACTATAATCGAAGAGCTCGACTTCGACATTTCAATACAGGGGACTTAGTGCTAAGGAGAACCACACTCAATTCTCGAGACCCTAATGAAGGGAAATTGGGACCAAATTGGGAAGGCCCTTACACTATACTGAAAGTTACCGCAAAGGGCTCTTATAAGCTGGGGACTTTAAATGGCAAACAACTACCGAACAACTGGAACGTAAACCATCTGAAGAAGTACTACTGTTGAGGTACTGTACCCCACCTTTCTTATTTTCCTTCTTATTTCATTTATCTGTACTAACGCATGCAGGACAATCCGGCGTCAGATAAATACCAGATCATTAGGCTGAAAGCGCGCGCTGCACTCTTTTTTCCTTCGTCCGGTTTTGTCCCATTCTGGGTTTTCCGGCAAGGTTTTTAATGAGGCAGCACGTATACCGCGCTACTATATAGAAATTTACCCACACCGATTTTGTTCTTATCAATTTAAAAGGGAAAGGAGTAAAAGATCGTTAGGAACCGATGTAAGGGTCAAACGGTCGAAGGAACCGTACCCGGATAGATCGATCGAACCCACCCCAATCAAAGAAAGTGTATTGCTACACTAAATACGAATAAAGTAGCTTGACACTTACATCTATGTTGTACTAACAAAATTCTGAAGGTTCTTCTTCTTGTTAATCTTGACATAATAGAGGAAGAAACGGATTATGAAGAAACATATGGCTAAGGCCTGAAAAAGGATTCAAGATCGAACTGATCAAATCCGATCTACGGCCGAGGCCGAATTCATCGAGAAACTCTCGCGCAAATAAATCTACATACGGTTAAGGCCTGAAAAAGGATTCAAGATCGAACTGATCAAATCCGATCTACGGCCGAGGCCGAATTCATCGAGAAACTCTCGTACGAGTAAATCAACATATGGCTAAGGCCTGAAAATGGATTCAAGATCGAACTGATCAAATCCGATCTACGGCCAAGGCCTAATTCGTCGAGAAACTCTCGCGCAAATAAATCTACGTACGGTTAAGGCCTAAAGAGTGAATGCGAGATCGAACCAATCAAATTCGATTTACGGCTAAGGCCGAGTCCACTAATAAACCATTTCGCAGATAAATTGATATACGGCTAAAGACTGGCCGAATTAAAAGGGAGGTGTAAATCCAATCCATCCCAAAGGACGATACCAACCCTAAGGGAGAGACATCGGTAAATCAAACTGGTTCACGGCTAAGGCCGGTTTATATCGAGAACACTTTTTCGATCAAGGTAAAAGTACGGGATCAGTTTATTCTATGCAAGAATCAGTATTATGCTAAGGCACTGCCCAAACTCTCTCACACTCATTGATAAAATACAAGGAAGGCAAACAGATTGATTGATTACTACACACAAAACCAGGTTAGTTGTCATTATAAGCAAAGCTCAAACTCGGCAGAATGTGCTATACATCATCATAGCCGTTTCAAGGCCCAAAATGAAGTCTGTTGCTTTACCTACTACAACTCTAGACAGATCCAAAATGCAAACATAAAACAGTTCAAAAACACATTCCACGAAAACAAAACCACTACACTATCAATCGAAGACATCTTCGAACTCTTCAGGGAAAACCTTTCTCCTCATCTCCTCCTCCTCCTTGGCTGCCTTCTCAATATCAGAAGATAGTTCGAAACCGCAAGCTTGAAGTTCCTCGAGCAGATTGAGTCGAGCCTGACACTGATTGTAGTCGGACAAAGCCATGGATTGCTGTTGAGCTGCGTCGGCGTCAGCTTTGTACTGGGCTATAGTGTCCTCGGTCTTGACTTTGACAGCATTTATCTCCGATTTGGCCTCGTCAAGCCGTTTGGCTAGGACTGCCCGATCTTGCTTGAGCAATTCAACCTGAGCCCGGTTATCTTCGTTGTCTTTGGTCAGAACATTAATCGTTTATTGGGCTTCTGAGATTCGTTCGTGAAGAGCCGATTTTTCAGCAGTCAAAAGCTCGGTTTTGGTCCTCCAACTACTAGCTTCATTTTTGGAATCACTCAGTTCGGACTTAAGCCGATACGATCGAACATCCATTTGATGCATCCGTTCAACACAAATAGAGTATTCCTTCTTCATGCCCGACAATTCTGTACGGAGCCTGGCCAAGGTATTTTCAAGCCGACTACGTCGCGCCCATTCTAGCTCCATCCCTTCCTTAATGCGAAGGAAAACTTCATGGTTGAGTACATAGGACTACAAAATTGCAAATAGTCACATCACCAGTTTAAGAATTCAAATGAGAATGTTAATACAATCAAGGGAATTGAAAATTTCTTACTTTGTTCAGTGCTTGCTGCGACTTATTAAGCAGGCAGGCCCAATCAACAGCATCCATAGCAGCCTGGTCCTCCTCAGTTACCAAGCAATGAAGATTACTCGCTATACCCACCGGCGGACCCAATGCTCGTGCATCTTCGGGAATGGCAAGAGTTATCATCCGACTCCTCTCCGGGTTCAAACTCGGCGCAGGAAACTTATCCACTAACTTGACATCGGGTGCAAAAGAGCTCGATTCTGCCGGAGGGCTTCTTCGGGGAATATCGAAACCAAAGGTATCGGCCGACGGACACCCATCGAAGAATTCGTCGAAAGTCCCAGCTGTGACTGGAACCTTACCCGACCTATGGCTAGCAGTGTCCCGACTCGTTTCCGAGAAGGACGGTGATTGCGTCATCAGGAAAGTTCGAAGGTTTTTGAGTCGAACTTTGCACATTCACTTGATCCCCAGGCCTCATTTCCTTTTCAACATCGATCGAAGGAGTATTGGTTCCCTTCGCGACAGGTCCGGGGGCTTTTCGAGAACTCTTGCGATGTCTAAGACTCCCTTCCTCACCGGAGTCCTCACTCAGCTCAACGGTAACGGTGGTGGCTTTGACTTTCCGGGCAGCCATCTTTCTTCTTCTCTTGGGCTCAACCTGCTCAGAGGGTTCTGCCCTTTTCTTTCCTCTCTCTTTCACTGGCACAGGAGGCGGACGAACAACTGTCTCAGTAACAACAGCCGATCTCAGCTCGACATCTCTCGACAGGCCTGTAAAATAAGTTTAATTGACAATCAAATATCGGCTCCAATCAACCCAAGAAAATCAAGCAGATCATACCATGGTTCTTGGCCTCCCATAAGCCCTTGGATATTTCCCTCCAAGCTCGTTCAGAATATGGTCTCTGGGCCACAATCTTTCTAACCCAATCTTTCAAATCGTCGATCATGGCCGGTGATTGACGAACAGCTGCACATAATCACAAGCCAATGATATATCGACGATCGAAGGCAAAAACTTAAATAGGGAAATGCAGAATACTTACGCGACATGTTCCATCTCTCCGGAAATGGCATACTTTCAGCAGGAATCAGGTCGGAGGTTTTTATCCGAACAAATCGACTCATCCAACCTCTATCCCTATCTTCATCTATGCTTGAAAATGGGGCCTTAGTAGCCCGATGAACCAATTTAATTAGCCCCCCTCGAAACATTCGGGGACTATACAGCCTGAGCAAATGATCAAGGCTAAAGGGATTCCCTCCCTCGATCTTATCTATGAAAAAACAGAAAAGGTAAATAATACGCCATATAGAAGGATGAATCTGAGCGAGAGTAACTTGATATCTTTTGCAGAAGTCTACAACTATGGGATCTAAAGGCCCAAATGTAAAGGGATATGTATATACACTGATATATCCCTCTACATACGTGGTTATGGATTCCTCAGGGGATGGTGTGATTACTTCCTTATCTTTCCAATAGCAGTCGTCCTTGACCCGGTCAAGATATTGTGGAGTAATAGTGCTAACATAATCTGAAACCGGCTCACCTCGACCGGGCACGGAAGATGATTTCTCAACTTTGAAATCTGTACCTATGTAACATCCAGTTGGAACGAAGGCTTGCAATGGAGGCTCCGTGGAAGATCCTTCGACATCGAGGAGTTCGGTTCTATCAACGGATCGAGCGGGGGACGGCTGACGATGACGTACGGACTTGGACGTTTTCGCCATGACTATGAAGGAAAGCAGATAATTTTCAGGAGGGATTCTTGAAATGAAGAAGATAAACAGCGAAGAAGCACTAAGTAAATCAACAGCAGAAGATAAAGAAAGACGAACAAGCCCAATATGAAGTATTTAAACTGTTTCAAGGAATTATGGCACAGAATACGATGCGAGTGGCGGTTGAGATGCAAGTGGCGGAGAGTGGCGATTGAGACATAAGCATTAAATGCGATGTGAAAAGTATAGACCGCTGCAGAAGAACAGGTAATGATTACCTATACTAGCGACTAATATGTCATTGCTATGTCGTCACACATGGAGGTCCCTGAACAAGAGGCGTCGGCGAACAGGTTTCTGGAGCCCGATACAAGTCAGTATCGATTACTTGATTAATAACTCTAAAAGGGAAGAAGTTTCATGTCGTTTATCGTCCTTACCCTCCGATAAACGAGGGGACTATCTGTATTGGGTCGAATACAATTAAGCAAAGCCGGGTCGAATAATTGTAAATAAAGTTGGGTCGGAAACTATTGAAGCCAAATTGCTTGAGCCGGAATCACGAAGTTAGATATGAGAAACGGAATCAGTTCGATTGGTCAGGAAAGATCGCACGATCGAGGATCGATCCTGATCCCTTGTACTTTGCCTCCGAACAGATTTTATGTCTACGTCTCATCGTGATATTTATGCTGTTATTTTGAAATACTAAGTGCATTAAATCCCATTATAAGTGGGACTTCCCTTGTAATCCGTTTTTAGCTTTTATTGTAACCTTTGCATTTACCCGTGTAACCTTTGCACTTACCCATGTAAATTAAATGTAGAAACCCTTACACTGACCCACGCAAAGGAGGTCAGTTTATAAGGATGAAACATACCCCCTTTGCACGGCACACTTTTTTGGGCAAGATATAAGATTTTTATCAGTTTTATCTGAATCCTCATTACTTTTTCCTATAATCTATTGTCAAATTACAATTTGATTGTTCTATTGTTATTTCAATTCCGAATATACGAAATCCGCCTTCTTTTGACAGCAAGATAATTTACAGATCCTTAACCCTACTATAAATTCAATTGTTATCCAATTTCAAGGGTAAACATCATTATTTGTACCAAACCAAATCACATGTCCTTAAAACCACGTACAAATTTAATTGTTATCCGAAGCCAGCCAAGGGTAAACATTTATATCAGTCTTCTAACTAGTAACTAAGCAGGACGAATCTTCCTAAAGTAAGATCCATGGAAATTTTGAGAATCGTATCCAAATTCTTGCCAGTTTTTTTAATTTTTTTTTTTAAATTTTTTTTAGCCTTTAACACAAACTACATATATCTTTTTGAATTTGGAATATTTCATTACCACCTCACAAAATTCACGCAACTTCACTATTAATTAAGTTGAACCATAAAATCTATTTGTAAGAAAAAGTTTCAACCAAACACAGTGTATAGATATAAAGTTTTAGCAGTAAAAAGCAGCTTCAACAATCTCTTCCAATATTGCATATTCGATTTGATAGAATAATCGAATTTCAATTTATTATATTTTCGATATAAAGACAAATGAAAACGTAACATTCATTCTACAAACTTACAATTCACTATCTTATTTGCTCAATATAAATAGATATTGATATGTCCAAACAATGTCAATTCACCAGCCAAATTTGAAACCTCAAACTTAGGTTTTTTTTCATTAAATCCATCCACCCAGACTTTCACCTTTTTCTTATTTTTATAGGAATTAATATGGAGGGTAGTAGTCCTAAGGGAAAGAAGGCCATGCAAGAAAAGGAAAGTGGAAACAAAGTGAAGGAAGAGATCAAATACCGAGGCGTCCGAAGGCGGCCATGGGGGAAATTCGCGGCGGAGATACGTGACCCGACGAGGCAAGGCTCCCGACAGTGGCTCGGGACGTTTGACACGGCGGAGGACGCGGCCAGGGCGTATGATAAGGCTGCATTTAACCTAAGAGGCCATCTTGCTACCTTGAATTTCCCTAATGAGTACTATTCTCAGCTTTCTAATCGTGCTTATCACTATCATACTACTTCAATTAACATAATTAATCCCATAGAGAAGGGAAGTTCATCAATTGGAAATCAAGATCAAGAAATTATTGAGTTTGAGTATCTTGATAGTGTGTTAGAGGAGCTTCTGGATCAGAAGAGCCAAAAATGACGAGAAAGTAAGGTTAAGTTGCATTTCCATTTTCTAGAAAATGACCAAAAAAAAAAAAAACAAAAAAATAGCCCTTATGTTTGAGGTATCGTTTAAAATAGTCCGTTAAAAATATTTCAGTTTTAGTCCTTTAAATTTGCTAAGAGTGAGGACTTTTTGATATGGAAAATATTTAACAAACTCCTGTTGTTAAATTTTATGGTGTTTATATCTTATCGATTATTCAGTTCCCATCGTCTTTCTAATATGGAAAAGAATAAAACATGTTTAGTCGGACCTCAATACTGATTCTAGATATTTGGTGAAAAAATAAAATAACGGAGAACAATTTAAAAAAAGATCGTAAAAGTTCATAAACTGTAGTTGAGCGATTGCCACTTGCTGGGCCTGCAACATCTAGAAGATGACACGCAGACTGATTCCATTCTCATTAGCATTACGAGTGTTTTGGTTAGACAATCGAGCTTGATCTGGGACGCCGTTTTCAGGCCCAACGGGTGGGTTGACGTTAGCTGCCGCCTGTTGATTGTCATTAATTTGACCTGGGATTGGACAATCGTTACCATGATTCATATTGTTATTTTCGTCTTGGTGGCTGGATTTATCGCCAATGTGAAAAGGTGTTGTTTGAGAGTTTGATAGTCTGTGAATTTTCTGAAAGGAAAAAATTTATGGCAGAATGAAAGAAAAGTAATGTATGATGAAGAATTTGATACCAAATGACCACAATTATTTAATGCCCCACGGTGGACGCCAAACTGTTTACTCCGAAAATCGGATAACATAATTGAATTTATACGTGGGATAGAAGATACGTGGATATATTTGATATAAGAATGTAAAATAAATAACAAATAAACAAATTTACCATGTTTGAATGAAGAGATAGCAGCAAGAAGAATAACTATTATCTGCCTTTGTATTGAATGATGCATCCTCTTTACACTGATGGGGATTTCCTATATATAGAGAAAATGAAAGATCCTTTATGCCAATAAGGTCTTCTGTAATCATAAAAAGTCTTTCACTTTTGATGATTGAATAGTATTCTTGACTTTTAGGCGTGATTTATGGGTAGACATAACGAACATATTGATTATTACAACTTTATGGTGTTTATATCTTATCGATTATTCAGTTCTCATCTTCTTTCTAATATGAAAAAGAATAAAACATGTTTAGTCGGACCTCAATACTGGTTCTAAATATTTGGTAACGGAGAACATTTTGAAAAAAGATAGTAAAATTTCATAAACTGTTCTGGTATCTTTCTAGAATGAGAAAATGGTCAAATGTTATAGTTGGAATATTTATACTTGTGTGTTGACTTACTATTAAAGAAGATGTAAATTTTTTTTTTTTTTTTTTTTGAACCCCTCCCAAATTAGGAGGATTTATTGTGTTTCTACACTTTCCCTCCAGCGTTCTCGAACCAGGGACCTAACAATCGTAGGTAGAAATACTTTTACCAACTGAGCAAGCCTCACTTGTCAAGATGCTGAACTAATTAAATCAGAAAGAAAGGTTAAAAGATAAAAAGGAGACGATTGGATAAAGGGAAATAAATAACGGACAAGAAACTAACATAAATAATGAATATGATCTGCAGACCATACATGACAATACTTCTCACAGAAAAGGTGTCTTCTCGGCAGAAAAATTCAAATTCTTGTTAAGCACTGTTCGAGTATGTTTGACAAGAAAGTAGGGTTTTCGCTCAAATAATTAAATTTATATATTAACGGGTAAAATTTAATTAATAATAATATTTTTAAATGCGAGTTGTAAAAGCGTGATTAATGTTGAATAGATCAGGCAAAAAATAATTGTGTGTGATAATCAACCCAAATAACATGAGTAATAAATGAGATTAAATAGCAATGAACAATAATAAATGGCATTTGGGTAAATAAAGAAATGATTCACCTAATAAAGGAGAAGCTAGATATTATTCATCCTCACAGTGATGAATGACAGACAAACCCTTGAATGTTCGAATTATCCTCGGATTTGGTGGGAAGTAGGGAATAATGTGGACAAGAATCTTGACAAAAATGTGTTGTTTGTATCTTGGTAAGAGAGAGAATCTTCTTATCAAAATGTGTTCTTACAAATGAATATCACATGCCCTACATCACTGTCTCTTTTCCTATATATGAGACATATCACGAACAAACCCTAATAGTACAAGTGCAGAGAAGAATATTCTCTTTAATATCCTATTTTGAAAACTAGCCGTTACAACTCTGTTAATGGTGCTCGACCTCGATAATTGTTGAATCTCGACCACGAATCTTGTTGCTTCCTGGTCGACTTCGACTAAACCTTTCCTCGGTGCTATCTTGTCCTAAATATTCTAGGGCAGATTTTTACCTATACAGTTAGTCCCATCGCTTATTAAAACCGGCCTCAGACGGCCTTGATGAACGGATTCCGTTTATCTATTTAAAGGCTCTCAAAAGCAGCCAATACAATAACATATAAAGGAATTAACCATTCTTCTTAACCTTTTGCCGATTCTTCTTCACTGCTAATTTCTTTAAAACTCCTTCCTATATTGGGTTGAATTCTGGTACTAAAAGAAATTAAAAACTGCAAATTTTTTTTGAGGAGGCAGAGATATAATTGAATATATAATTAACCATTTACGCTGTGTGGGAACATTAGCTCGTTAATACAAGAGATTGCTACACCTAAGTTTCGATGATGACAATAATGCAAATTGAATTGTATCTGTGTAATGACTCGTTTTACGCCCCAATTTATTTCTTTAATTATATTAATTGAAATTAAGTTGAGAAAATGTACTCGAAGAAAATTGGAAAGAAATGAGACACATGGTCTCGTTTGCGAAAGTCTAAGTCACAAAAGTCAACCCGAAATTGACTTTTGAGTTAGAAGGCTCGGATTTGAATTCCGACGACTCGACTAGCTTCGAGATAGTATATATGACTTAGACGAGTGACCGGAATAAATTTAATAGACCTCGAACAGCGTGAGAATTGAATCGAGAAAGTTCGGAATACCGGTTGATAGGTCGAATTTTGATCCGGAAGTCGGAATGAAATTCCGAAAGTTGCTGTAGGTTCCTTATGTAATTTTGGACTTGCGTACAAATTTTCAGACCATTCGGACGCCGTTTGGTCGAGTTCGGATCGAAGGATCGAATTGAAGATCCTTAGAGTTCATAGGATTGCCTCAGATGCAAATCCAATAAATCGATGTTTGTTTTAGTGTTCCAATGATTGGAACAAGTTTGAATGAGGTTATATAACATGTGTGCATGTTCGGATGAAGTCCCGAGGGTCTCGGGTGAATTTTGGATCATAAACGGGACTTAGTTTGTCGCTTCATGAAGCGACAAACGTCGCGCTTCTGGTGTAATTGAAATTTGAATTAGTAAATGAACTCCGAATTCAGTTTTGTTTGAATCATTAGATCCGTATTGAAATTTCGGAGCCATAGCAAAAAGAATCGTCCAATTCGGACATCGTATGAAGAATTTATGCCTGTTTTATATCAGGGAAAAATTCCAGCGCACTGGACAGCGCCCAGGACAGCGCCCGGCGCCGTCCAGAGCGCCCGAGGTAGTGAAGGTCGCGGAGGCCACTGGACGCAGCGCCGTGGGAAGCGTCAGGCGCCCCCCGTGGCGCTGGAGGCAGAGAGGGGTCTATAAAACGTGATTTTGCTCATTTTAACATATCTTGAGCTAGGGAGGTCGGATTGAAGCGATTTTCGAAGCGATTTTCAAGGAAAACATCGGGGTAAGTGTTCCTTATCACAAATCCTTCATAGATCATGATTCCATACTCATTTACATCATGAATCCATGAATCTATGGAAGAAAAATCAGATTTTTTTCTTCCAAATCTTCCAAGAACGAAAATTAAGATTTGAAAGCCAATCAGATGTCGGAATTTGATAATTTTTGTATGGGTTAACTCGC
>MCJB01040096.1:94510-116027 GCA_002018475.1 Nicotiana obtusifolia | reverse complement strand
AAATAGAGGACAAACTTGTGAGCAGTTAACTCAACGTATGGCCTTACAAGAGTATGCAAATTTATGGACATGTACATTATCTGCATATCACCATTTTGTATTAAGGAAGAGTATTCTCAAGCTATTGCTTACCTCATAGAGTTGTTCCACCTTCTAATGCATCCTGTATTCCCCTAGCATCCTCGTTATCTTTATTCTGGAACAGGTAAGGGTATTTAGACTTCATCTCCTCTTCTGATTCCCGTGTCATTTCTTCCATATTCTTGTTCCTCCACAATACTTTGACGAAAGCTACATCTTTTGTTCTCAGCTTGCGGACTTGTCGATCTAATATAGCCACTGGCACTTCTTCATATGATAGATCCTCTGTAACTTGTACATCTTTGATAGGGATGACTCGAGAAGGGTCTCCAATACATTCCTCAACATAGATACATGGAATACCGGATGGACAAATTCCAATTCGGATGGCAATCCTAACTCATAAGCTACATGTCCAATTCGTTGAAGAATTTCATACGGACCGATATACCTTGGACTCAGCTTACCTTTCTTCCCAAAACGCATAACACCCTTCATTGGTGAGATCCTCAGGAAAACCAATCACCAACCTCAAACCCCAGATCACGATGTCGGACATCGGAATAAGACTTTTGCCTTCTTTGTGCCGTTCTCAATCGTT
Source organism: Nicotiana obtusifolia (assembly GCA_002018475.1). Lineage (NCBI taxonomy): Eukaryota > Viridiplantae > Streptophyta > Magnoliopsida > Solanales > Solanaceae > Nicotiana > Nicotiana obtusifolia. The sequence goes on along the minus strand of MCJB01040096.1, from coordinate 115,345 downwards.
CCTGTATCACCTTCACCTTCTCAATGGCTTGGTGAATCAAATCTGGCCCATACAATTTTGTTTCACCGACTTCGAACCATCCAACCGGTGATCTACGTCTCCTCCCGTATAGTGCCTTATATGGGGCCATTTTAACACTGGAATGGTAGCTATTATTGTAGGCGAAATTCTATGAGTGGAAGATGGTCATCCCAATTTCCCTTAAAATCTAGAACACATGCTCGTAGCATATCTTCCAGTGTCTGAATGGTACGTTCAACTTGTCCGTCAGTCTGCGGATGAAATGCAGTGCTGAGATTCACTTGTGTGCCTAAACCCTTATGAAAAGACCTCCAAAAGTTAGCCGTAAATTGAGCTCCTCGGTCTAATATAATAGATACCGGCACACCATGAAGCCTAACAATCTCCTTGATATACAACTTCGCATAATCTTCAGCCGTGTAAGTTGTTTTAACTGGTAGAAAAAGGGCACATTTTGTAAGTCGATCAATTATCACCCAAATAGAGTCAAACTTATGATAAGAGCGAGGTAATCCAATAATGAAGTCCATATTAATCACCTCCCATTTCCAGGTCAGAATCTCTATATTCTGAAGCAATCCACTAGGTTTCTGATGTTCTATGTTTACTTGTTGACAGTTGGGACACTGGGCTACAAATTCTGCAATAGACTTCTTCATGCTATCCCACCAATACTGCTCTTTGACATCATGATACATCTTTGTCGAGCCGGGATGGATGGAATATCGGGATTGATGAATCTCATTCATAATCTTCTCTCGCAACCCTGCCACATTAGGCACACATAATCGGCCCTGCTATCTCAATGCCCCATCTCCTCTAATCTTAAAAGCCGTAATTTTACACTGTTGAATGCTCTCTCTCAATCGTACTAAGATAGGACCTTCATATTGCCGTGCTTTTACCTCGGCTACCAAAGATGATTCTGATGTATTATGTACAGTAACACCTCCGTCATTAGAGTCTAATAATCCGATTCTCATATTGGCTAGCTGATGAAGCTCTGTAGTCAACCCCTATCTACATGCTTCAATGTGTACTAAGCTTCCCATTGACTTACGGCTGAGAGCGTCTGCCACTATATTGGCTTTACCGGGATGATACAATATCTCGATGTCGTAGTCTTTCAGTAATTCGAGCCACCTACGCTGCCTCAAGTTCAACTCCTTCTGATTGAAAATATATTGTAAACTCTTATGATCTGTGTAGATATCAACATGGACGCCGTATAAGTAGTGCCGCCATATCTTCAAAGCATATATTACTACAGCCAATTCCAAATCATGGGTTGGATAATTCTTTTCATGCTTCTTCAATTGTCTTGATGCATAAGCAATCACCTTCCCACGCTGCATCAATATGCACCCCAAACGTATACCTGAGGCATCACAATATACCACATAACCTTCTGTTCCTTCGGGAAGAGTGAGCACTGGGGCGGATGTCAATCGATTCTTCAGCTCCAGAAAACTATGTTCACAAGTGTCAGACCATTGGAACTTGGTAGCTTTCTATGTTAACTTAGTCAATGGTGCTGATATAGAGGAAAACCCTTCTACAAACCGCCTATAATATCCTGCTAGCCCCAGGAAGCTGCGGACTTCTGATGGTGTTGTAGGTCTCGGCCAATTCTTTACTGCATCGATCTTTTGAGTGTCGACACGAATACCCTCGTCAGATATCACATGGCCAAGGAATGTTACTGGGTTCAGCCAGAAGTCACATTTGGAGAGCTTAGCATATAACTTATGATCCTGAAGCGTCTGTAATACTATCTGCAAGTGGCCTGCATGTTCCGCCTCCGAACGGCAATACACCAGAATGTCATCAATGAATACAATCACGAACATATCAAGATAGGGCCTGAATACAGTATTCATGAGATCCATAAAAGCTGCTGGGGTATTTGTTAGCCCGAACGACATCACCAAGAACTCAAAATGCCCATATCTTGTCCGGAAGGCTGTCTTTGGAATATCCTTCTCCTTAACCCTCACCTGATGATACCCTGAACGTAAGTCAATCTTGGAGAAATACTTGGCACCCTGGAGTTGGTCAAAAAGGTCGTCAATTCTTGGAAGTGGATACTTGTTCTTTATAGTAAACTTATTCAGTTGTCGATAGTCGATACACATCCGTAACGACCCATCTTTCTTCCGCACGAATAGGATTGGCGCACCCCAAGGTGAAGTGCTAGGCCTAATGAAGCCCTTATCCAACAAGTCTTTCAACTGCGCCTTCAACTCTCGCAACTCTGCCGGGGCCATTCTGTATGGAGGGATAGAGATTGGTTGACTGTCAGGAAACACATCAATGCTAAACTCAATCTCCCTTTCAGGAGGAAGGCTTGGGAGTTCTTCTGGGAAAACATCTGGAAATTCATTGACCACAGGGATTGATTGTAGAGTAGGCGGCTTCGCCTTCGCATCCCTAACGCGAACAAGATGATAAATATAACCTTTTGAGATCATTTTCCTTGCCTTAAGATAGGAAATAAACCTACCTTTCGGTGTAGCAATGTTCCCCTTCCATTCAATGATGGGTTCACCAGGAAATTGAAACCTAACCATCTTCGTATGACAGTCAACATTTGCATAGCATGAGGCCAACCAGTCCATTCCCATTATCACATCGAAATCAACCATTTCTAACTCAAATAAATTTGCCGAGGTTTGACGACTACAAATCGTCACAGTGCAACCTCTATATACCCTTCTAGCAGTCACAGAATCTCCTATTAGAGTAGATACCGCAAGGGGTTTACTTATCAATTCAGGTTCAATGCCAAACTTATTAGCCACAAAGGGTGTAACATATGATAATGTAGATCCCGGATCAATCAGCACATATACATCATAAGAAAACACAGACAATATACCTGTAACAACATCTGGAGACGACTCGAGATCCTGTCGACCTACTAGAGCATAGGTTCAATTTTGAGCACCACTCGAACTCGGCCTTGCACCTCTACCTCTACCACGACCTGTCGATTGCTGAAAACCCCATGCTGGAGGTCGAACTGATGAGGAAGAACCAGACACAGATCCAGTCGGCTGAACCATACCATCACCTCCCGCATCATATGGCCAGGCTGTCCATAAGAATAACATGCATCAGAACCTCGACGGCACAGTCCAAAGTGGGCCTTTCCGCACTGATCACAACGTGGTGTTGGGGGTCTCGTTTGACTAGTATCCTAGTGATGTTGCGAGCCTGATGCCCGCGAACTCTGACTTGGACCAGAATAGGTAAATCGATCATATTGAGGTCTCTGAAACTGTGGAGGAGCACCAGCTACAGGTGGCGCCGAACTCCTCGAAGACTGGGGCTTGACACTACCTCTGAAGTCATCAGAATACCTTGCAAATCTCGCCCTCTTATGCTGGCCCCTATCCTGCTCCCTATCTTCCCTCTGCTGGCGCTTACGATCCTCTAGGGTCTAGGCATAAGCCTGAATACGGGAAATATCCATGCCCTCTACTAAGGAGGCTGTCATGCACTTATTTATCAGATGTGGTCCCAACCCGTTCACGAACAAATGAACCCTATCACTCATCTCGGCCCCCATATGGGGAGCATACCTTGCTAAAGAATCAAACTGCATACTGTACTCTCGCAAACTCATATTACCTTGTCTAAGGTTCAAGAACTTATTAGCTCTAGCTCGTCGTATCTCAACTGGCAAGTAGTGACGAAGAAAGGCCTCAGAAAATTCCTTCCACACAGCTGGAGGAGCGTTCGAACCCCTTGATCTCTCCCAACTATCATACCAGAGAACCGCTAAATCCCGTAGCCGATAAGAAGCCAACTCTACTGCCTCTGTATCACTAACATGCATAACCCGCAATGTACGATGAACCTGGTCAATAAAAGTCCGCGGGTCCTCCTTGGGGTCTGATCCAGTAAACACTGGAGGGTCTAAATTAATAAAATCACGAACTCTCGTACTAACTGGTTTATCAGCAGCACCTGTATTCTGCCTCTGAGCCTGAGCAGCTACCAAGCTAGTCAATAACTGCAAAGCACTCCGCATATCCTGGTCTGTAGTGCCGGACGGAGGAACTGGAGGTGCTGGGTGCCTCCTAATATCCTCTGGAGGAGACGGAGTAGATGAGGTATGAGATGGCATCTCGCTCTGAGCCTCACTTTGCCTGCTCTGGCTTGGGGCACCTGACTGGTACCCTCTCCCGCAGCTGTATCAATCCGTCTACTAATTGTTTGCTTCCTAGTCGAAGGCATCGCCGAAAGAAAACAAGGTGAATATTAGAGACGAACACCTACGACACAACTCTACGCACGATCTAGATTTAGGAAGAAGGTAACAACCCTAGATGTCATGTAGCCTCCTGATTATAAATGTGGCGCGCTACACATCCATAATCAAGACTATACTAGACACGGCTCATAGACAATCCCTAGGATAGACTGGCTCTGATACCAAGTTTGTCACGACCCAAACTGGAGGGCCATTACTAGCACCCGACCATACTTGCCGAGCAACAACGTACATTTTATCTAACCTTCTTTATTATCTTTTAGGGCTGACGAGATCAATATAAATGGTAGACATGGATCATGGACAACCAACAATAAAATATGATGGCATGAACATACACAGAATGGGATGACCAGACAATCAAGATACTATATATAAGGTACGAGTTACCACGCTACCATGAAAGACTATACAACAAAAACAGCCAACAAGGCATACCAAGCTATACATGAGTCGACACCTGTCTATGAGTCTCTAAAGGAACATAAGTACTGCAACATAGCCGGAACAGGGTCCCGACATACCCATAATATCTATTACAAAAATGCATACCCAGACCACGACAAGTCTGGAGAAGGGATCTCACCAATCACCGCTGAACTGGACAGCCTACTGCGGTAGGGGAGCTGCACCTGCCTGTCTATCAGGACCTGCAGCACGACATGCAGCGTCCACAAATAAAAGGAAGTCAGTACGAACAAAGTACTGAGTATGTAAGGCAGGGAACCATAAGTACGAACAGTAATGTAAGTAGGGATAGAGAATATACAACCTGTAACATTTGGGTACCTCTGAGGGCTACTAACATGAAATGCATGATACATATGTATATATACATAAACTTTTAAAACATACACCTATGTGGGCATCATCATCATCATATTATACTCGACCGTAATAGGCTCGGTAAAAACGTACCCGGCCATCATAAGGCTCGGTAGAATCGTACCCGGCCACGTGGAGCTCGGTAAAACCCAACTGATCGGTGGTTGCACAATAGGTGCCGTACCCGGCCGACTATAGTGTGGCTCGGTAGAGTAAAATAGATACATATATATAATGCATGCTCGACTCATGAAAATACGTTCTAAGCTTTTTGGAGTGACGTAAGGTTGGTATCCTCTGTACACGTTATTAGGACTAACTCTTCACCATGAATCTTCTAAGAATCAGGAAGTACCAACAACATTGATAACATAAGAACAAGAGAAGCAACATCAACGTCAATCGTTTCATAAGAGGGGAAACAATGTAAGTATTGCTAGCTTCTAGGAGTAGAGTTTCTTTGGAAGCTCGTTCATTACATTATGCACCATTGAAGTCGTGCAAAAGAAGGAAAGGGATAGCCTTACATACCTTGTATATATTGCCCCAATCTCAAGCTATGCAACTGTCACAACTCCTTAGTCTACAATAAGAGAAACGATACTATCGTTATCATTTAAGCGTCATAACTGTTATGTATCGACCACAACCTATTTTACAATGAAACGGACAGCACCTTCCCTATATATATGACTTCACACAATTCAAAAAATCACCAAACAGCCCAAACAACATCAATAATAATCATATTGAGCCTCCCAAAATAGTCCATGCACAAGCTAATCACTTCAAACATACTATGGCCACCGTAGTCGTGTCAAACGACCCGGAAACGTTACGAAGAACAATCAGCCCACAACCCTAAATCTATATGGTGTTTCTCCACATCCTTCTTCCTCCAAAACTCCACAAAACAGTAGTAAAACACTCAGCCCAACAGCAACACAAAACAGTCCACAAAATAGTCCGCTACAAGTGAATAACTCGAACTCACAGCTTCCGATCACCGTCCCGTGAGTTCTTACATGTATAGAACGAATTACCACGAAGTCACAGGAGAAAAAATGTATGAAAGAGAGCAGTAAACTTACCTTACTTGTTGGATAACTCAGCCCTTTCCTTGGTTCTTCAAACTCTAGGTTTCACCCCCAATTAGAACTTGAAAGAGAGGGAAAATCGATAGGGTTTGTGTGGGATTTTTGGGAGGGGTTGCAGGGGTTCAATTTGGTTTTGAAGGTCTAAAATAAGGCTGAAATAACTGAGTTTATAATCCCTTAAAAGTCCTCTCTTGGCCTACTTTGGGACTTTTAATTTTGTCCTCTAATTTTGGCAAGTAGGTGATGCACCTACTTGTCACCTACCAATCTGTGCAGGTCTGCGGAAATAAAATTATCCCTATACTCCGAGATCGTATTAACAAACGGTTTAATGCGTTGGAAACTAGACTCATAGATCTTTAATTTGGTAGGTAGATCACCCTGTAATTCCTTGTAAATTGGGAGAAAAGCTTAGAAACATTTGACCTAATGTTTAAGTAAAATTCTGAACCTAAGTTGCGACAACTTTTGTCGACTTTTGTTTCATAACTCGTTTGACTTCAAGAATTATGATATAGATATTATATGATTCAAATACCTTAAAAAAAGACCTCTTGAATGTATTAAGCACCTCTAGGTTTACCCAAAAATATGAGTTACAACATCCTTGATTCGTTTAACTCCTAATACTTGTTAATCACCCTTGTACAACCTTATATCACTTAAGACCAATAGGATTAACTTCTTATAATCTCAAAGATAATTACTTCTTGGATTTATGTTAAATAACATATGGCATGAACTAACACGTGTAGATATGAGTTGTAACAAATGTCCTTGATTTTCTAGCATCCAGTATGGAATGCCTAGAGTGTCACCCATGTTTGGAGGCTTTATTGATGTTACTATGTGTTCTACCACTTCATGTGGCAAAGCCTCTGACAGTTGTTGCAAATTCTAGTTGTCATTTTGCAGGACGTCATTCACATTATGAATTGTTTCATCAATTGGGAAGTTTGCTGGTACAATGAAGTAAAGTGCTCCCAATCCAGTCCAGTTGTCGTACCAGAAAAGTGAGGATCCCATTTTTGTGTGCCAGCTGATTTGATGTTCTATGATCTCTCTACATTCTAGCATTTTCTTCCATGTTTGTGATCCTCTTTTCCATGGAACAATTACTGCGTTGAGTTTTTTGTAGTATTTCTGACACATGTATGCACTCTAGAGGCTAGGCTTGGTTCTGAATTCCACTACAATTTACAGAAAAGAACTTTGGACATATCATGCAATGATCTAAAGCCTGCTCCAACCTCCTAGCAAGGAATACATAAATTATTCCATGACGACCAGTGTCTGCTGTTGCCTCCCACTGTGCTACTCCAGAAGAATTGTGCAAAGAGCTTGTGAAGGTTGTTGATTACCTGCTTTGGAGGATTTACAGCAAATAGTAGGTGTACCAGCATGCTTTGGAGTACATGTTTTATCAGGACTGCTCTACCTCCAATTGAGAGTAATTTGCCTTTCCAAGATTGTAATCTATCTCGTACCTTATTGACTATGTCCTGGTAGTATATGATCCTTCTTCTGGAGCAGAAGATAAGGCATCCTAGGTATGTGAATGGAAAGTTCTGCTTGCCAATGCCTGTGATTCTTTCTACTTTTGAAATTACTTTTGTGTTGGCCGAGTGATGCATATATATATATATAGCAGATTTGCCTTTGTTGATTAGCTGACCTGATGCTGCTTCAAATGCATATAGGACCTCCATTATCAGTTGTATGGAGGTGGCGTCAAAGATGAGAAGATGAGAAGATGATCATATCATCTGCATAAGCCAGATGATTGATTTTTGGGCTCCATTTGGGCATTCCAAAGCCACAGAAATAAAGATCTTGATGCAGTGCATTCAATCCCCTCGAGAAGGCTTCAGCAGCCAGGATGAATAAGGTAGGTGATAGAGGATCACCTTGCTTGACCCCTCTTGTCGATTTGAAAAATGCATATGATTGTCCATTGACAAGGACTGAGTACCAGTTATTCCCTATAATGTCGAATATCAGGCCAACGAAAGCTTCACAGAAACCCATTTTTCTTAGCACTTTTGTCATGAATAGCCATGATAGTCGATCGAATGCTTTGGTCATTTCTAGCTTGATGACTACATTTGGCACTGCTCTTGTTCTTAGCCCGATGTCTGTGATGACTTCCTAAGCTAGAAGAACATTTTCTACTATTGTTCTGCCTTTTACAAATCCTGCTTGTTCTTGAGAGATGAGAGTAGGTAATGTTGCAATCATCCTTTCATGTATGACTCTCGAGAAGATTTTTTTTATGAAGTTGCTAAGACTTATGGGCCTCATGTTAGAAAATGTCACTATCTCTTTCTTCTTAGGAAGAAGTACCAAATTTGTGTGTGTTACACATTTTGGTAGTTGTCTTCCTGAGAAGAAGGCTGCGACCATATTATGTATGTCATCTCCAATGATTTCCCAGCAAGTTTGGTAGAAGGAACCTGTGAATCCATCTGGTCCCCCTGCACTTTCACCATTCAAGCTAAAAACAGCTTGCTTGATTTCTTCCTTTATGGGTATTTTGATCAGTTCTACATTCTGTTGCATATCTATCACTTGCTGTATGTTGTCCAAAATTTTGAAATCAGTAGGAGTTGTTCTTTCTGTGAATTGTTCTTTGTAGAAACTAATGGCTTCTTCCACAATTTGTTTCTCCTCCTCAATCCAGATACCAACTCTATTTTGGATTCCTCTTAATTGGAGTCTTTTCCTTCTTCCATTTACTTGAGCGTGGAAGAATTTGGTGTTTCTGTCGCCATCCTTGAACCATGCCATTCCTGCCTTTTGTTTCCAGAATTGCTCTTCTATAGCTAGGTGTCTGATCATTTGTGCTTGTACCCTTTGCAGTCTTTCTCTATTTTGTGCAGTTGGCCTTTCTTCAAAGTATTTTTCATGTACTAAGACTACTTCTTCCATGCTTGTTATGTTTTGAAAGATGTCTCCATATGTTTCTTTTCTCCAAATTGATAGTGCTTTTTTTAGTTTTTTGAGCTTGTAGTTGAACATTATGAAGGGGTCGCCATGAAAGTGTGCTTGCCAATTCTCTCTTATCACTACTTCAAAATAGTCATGTTTGGTCTAGAAGTTAAGGAATTTGAAAGGCTTCCTGATAGCTTTTGCTTCCTTGCCATATTGCAGGAGGAGAGGGCAATGATCCGAGCCAATTTTGGATAGATGTGTGATCTCTATCTTTGGAAAAGCTTGCTGAAAATTTGCATTGGCTAAACATCTGTCTAACCTCTTGAAAATGCAGTCCTCATCTGCTCTCCCGTTCCACCATGGGAAAATGCTCCCTTTAAACCCCAAATATGTTAAGCTACAAATGTTGATGTAGTGATTGAAGTCATCTACCTCATTGAAAGGGACAGGTAGTCCACCAAATTCTTCTTCTTGATCGCAAATGACATTGAAGTCTCCCCCCCACTAGCCAAGGTGCTGTCATGTTTTGGGCCAAGGCATACAATGAATCCCACAGTTCTATCCTTTCTGTTGAGTTACATTTAGCATAGACTAGTGTGAGTATGAGTTCTATTTTTGTTTCCATTTGTAGGAGTTTCAAAGTGAGTTGTTGTATCGTATCTGACAGGATTGTGATCTCATAAGCATTATTAATAAATACCCATATTTTGTTGGAGACATTTGCGATTGCTTGAGATAAGCCAATTATTCTTTTGTATTGCTCCATTTTTCTAGCTTGTTGCATTGGTTCCATGATGCCGGTGAATTAAAAATGATGCTTGTTGTGCAGTATGATCAGTCTTTCGAAGGCTTGCATTATTTTGACTGATCTAATGTTCCAGATAATAGCATTCATTATAGTCTGTTGGGATATGTTAGAGGTCTTCTTGTTTGGATTCCTGTTATTGAAATGTCACTATTATCTTTTCTTTGCTTCTTCTGGCCTTTGAGCATTGTTTTCATTTTATTTATTTGAGTTGGTGAAAGATCTCCCTGCTTAGCTATGTTGCTGAAATTCTGAGCAATGGTTTCTTCATCCATGTCTTTGCCTGAGAGTTCCTTTTCTTTCCCTGCATTCCTAGCTGTTGCTGCCAAAGGCAGATTTTTTGGTCTGATGATTGCTTGTATCTGTGCCTTTATTATTTCTTTTCTAACAGCTGGATCATGTTCTGAAAATCCTTCATTTTGTGATGTGACTGCTGCTTGTTTAAGTTTAGGGATTGCTTGATCTCGGCATGACCACAATATCAGTTGATTATTGTTAATGTTGCCTGCTTGTCGCTTTGCGCATCTTCTTCTAGTGCCCCAGTAGTTCCTTCTTCTTCACTTTGTATTCCTTCCGGTATTTCACCTTCTTCTGAGTCTTCTTCCAGTTGGTCTGCCCTTAATTTTCCAGAAACTTGTTCAAGCTGCCTTTCTGTTTTTGTACCTGCAGGCTCCATTCCAACTGATTTGAGCATGTGTTGTGCACCAGGATTGTGCACTGATGTTATGCACTTGTGTTGTGCACTGCAAATGTTTGTGTTTGCAGCATTGTTGAGCATGTGTTGTGCACTGCTGACGTGCACTGTTGTTGTGTGTTCTTTGTGATTGTTGTGTTGTGTTGGAAACTTTTCTGAACCCACTGAGAGGTGGATTCCTTTGCCTTTGCTTTTCTTTTGATTGTGCTTGCTGTTGCTTCATCAACTGTTTCTTCCTCTGAAGTACCTGTTTGTGCTGTCTGCTCTATTGAATGTACTGCTTCTTCTGATACATTCAACTGATTGGCCTCACTGCTGGTAGCCCTAGAGTTCATTTGATTGCTTATTTTGGCATTCATTGTTGAGATTGCTGGTACTTGAATTTCTGCTGCTGTCAAAATTGTGGGAATTACTGCTGGAGATTCTGCTTCTTTTGCTGCAGCCATGTGATTGATTGCATTACTGGCAGTGTCAAAGTTGAGCACATAAAATTTGTTTGCTACATGAATCTGTTGGGTATCCTTATCATTATCAACTGCTGTCTTTTGCATTCCAAGTTTAGGATTGACTTTGTTTTGCGATCGATTGTCTTTGACCTCCTTCCATTGATGGCCTGCATTGCCTACGACGTTGCCACATAACAATATCATTAATGGTGCTGATTCCTTTCTTTGCTGATTTTTTTGTTTCCCCTGCTTTGCCATATACTTTTTTCCGCTCTGCCAAGGGTGTGTCAAGAATTTATGGGTGCAGCTTCCAACATTCTTGTATATCATGTCCTTGTAGCTTGCATTCTTTGCAGTATTTGGGAATATAGTCATATTGAATTTTAACCCATTCCGTTCTGATATCTTTAGTTGCCTCGTTTTCTATGTCCATTCTAACTTTTCTGGGTAATTCTGCTAGAAGATCGACTAGTACTTTAACTCTCGCACAACTAGGCCTCGTCTTGTTTATAGTTGCTAAATCAAGATGAAGTGGCTTACCAACAGCAGAAGCTAGTGAAAAAAGGCATTCCTTTACAAAATTTGTAGGCAGCAGATGTGGGAACGAAATCCACGCCATGGCCATTGATGTTTCTTCGCCGAGCTTGAATTTTGCATCATAGATTAACTGTCTCATTTGATATTCATACCCGTCCTAGCATTTAATATAGTACGTGCTTTTAGAGGTAATTTTGATGAAATCTTCTCATAGCAATAGTCTGATTAACACATGCTTGTCTCTGAAGAAGCCGATATTGCACTCTCCCATGATTCCGCACTGTATTGGGATGATTCTGTGCAGATCTTGAAGGTCTGGCCATCCGTATGAGAATTTGCCCAGTACCGCGTACTATAGCCCTTCAATTAGATTCATGCGATTCACTTCAGCTTCACTTCTAATACGATCAATTAAACATGGCCATGTAAAATGATATATAAGGAGTACATAGTGGAATAGCGCAAAGACGTTTCTCATTTGTGAGACTGAGTTCATAGATACAGCGAGATGCTCAACAAGCGTTGAATCGGGTTACGTTCGATAATCTTTATTCGATGTCCTTTGTTATGTACTTTAAGATTTAGTAATCATAACATCTTTCTTATGCTTGCAAGCCTCGGTACATCACCATGAGGCTTTTCTCCGATTTCTGGAAGAGTCAAAACGCCATGAGGCCGATGCTCGGGAGTTCATTGAGAAAATAGACACCTTGAAACTTATCAATGAACGGCTCGAAGGGGAGGTGAAGAACCTCCATGCCGAACTGGAGCTTACCCAGAAGGATAATGCTAGCTTGGTCGAGCAAGTAGGGAAAAAACTTGATCGGATTGATCATCTTCGAACTGAAATGGATGTGGTTAAAGCTGAGGGCGACGAGCGGAGGAGCAAGATGGATCAATTGGCCTCGGAAAAAGAGACATCTCATGCATAGTTAGCTTCAGCAGAGGCTCAGCTTAGAGTGGCAAAGGAGAAAGCCAAGGCCCAAACCAAGAGTACCGAGGAGCTTCAATCTCGATTCGGTACGGTTATCTCGCATCCAGATAATCTGGCTAAAGAGCTAAAAATGGCCAACTCGGAAGTTGTCGTGATCAAAGCCGAAGCTGATGAACTGGTGGCTCAAAATAAGGCCGATGCTGAAGCTGCTCAAGAACAATCAAGGAATATGGTTGACCATATGAGATGGCAATCTCGCAGGCTTGCTTTTGAGGAAATTTATGCTCGAGGCTTTGATTTATCAGTGAAGATCAAAGATGTCAAGATAACTGAAGCCGAGGCCAAAAAACTAGCCTTTCCAGAGGAGGATGATTCCGAGGATTCAGTTGGGTCTGAAGAATGAGAAGACCTATGTCGAGGCAGAATCTAGTCGAGACCAAGCCACTCCTGACCGAGTTTTTTCTATTTCTGTGTTTAATATTGTGTATCGAGATTGCTTGATTTCTGTAAAAGGGATTTTTGGTATACCTATGTATATAAAGCTTTCTTTTCACAACTTTCGAATTTTCTCTTTGCCCCTCTTTTTAATTTGGATTTGCAAATATTTGAATACCTTAGCCCTCGAGTACTATTAACTCAGAGTGGCCTTAGCCTTTTGATTCGGGCAGTGCCAAATAAGCGATGTGCCCTCGGATTTTGTTAACCTGTTATGGCCTTAGCCTTTTAATTTGGGCTTAGCCAAATAAGCTTTGTACCTTCGGGTTTCGTTAACCCGGTATGGCCTTGGCCTTTTAATTTGTTGCCTAATAGGTCTTACATCCCCTCGAGTTCTGTTAACTCAAAACCGCCTTAGCCTTTAAAGTTCGGGGGTTGCCTAATAGGTCTTATATCCCTTCGAATAAATTTGTTTTTCGGACGATATTCCCCGAGTGAGAGAGTGATTGTTTGAAGTCAAGTTAAAAGTGGCGCTTGGGCTCATTTCGATCGGAAGAAGGACGTTTGTATACAAGAGACTTCTCTTTATTCTTGTACATAATAGTAATGTAAGTGTACAACTTGCGTTAGGGTTTAATCAATCTATTTGAGCATGGTTCATTTGACCGTTTGGCCCTTACATTGAATCGTATTGATCTTCGACCCTTCAATCCTAAAATATCTTTCCAAGCTAAAGTGGCCCTTCAGATTCGGGGTCGATTGAAGATAGGCCTCGAATATTGTTATCACCGATTTGCTATCTGCCTTTGAATCTAAGTTAGCAAGATTTACTTGTTGCCTCGTTAAAAACCTTGCCGTAAAACCCATTTTGGCACAAAACAGGTTCAAAGGAAAAAGAGTGCAACGCGTGCTTTCAGACCTAATATCTCGTACGACCCCTTGTTTGATACCTGCAAATATTAGTTCGTAATGCAAATAAAAATAAAGAATAGGGTCATACCTTAGCAGTAATATCGCTTCAAGTGACTTATATTCCAGTTGTTTGGTAGTTGTTTACCATCTACTGTTCCGAGCTTGTAGGATCCTTTCTGGTGATTTTAATGATACAATAAGGTCCTTCCAAGTTTGGTCCCAGCTTTCCCTCATTCGGATGCCGTGTGTTCTCCGTGACCTTTCTTAGTACTAAGTCCCTGACTTTGAAGTATCGAAGGTTGGTCCTTTTGTTATAATATCTCTCGATCTTTTGCTTTTGAGTAGCTAATCAAACAAGGGCGGCTTCACACCTCTCCTCTAACAGTTCCAAGTTCGTATTCATGGCTTCGTGGTTTGATTCCTTTGTTGTATACCAGTTCCTGATACTTGGTTCCCGACCTCGACCAGTATCAAAGCTTTTGCGCCATAAACCAGAGAGAACGGGATGGCTCCGGTGCTGGATTTTGCGGTCGTACGATATGCCCATAGGACATCGGGCAATATTTCCTTCCATCTCCCTTTGGCATCGATTATTCTCTTTTTGAGGTTCTGAAGCATGGTTTTGTTGGTAGATTCGGCTCGTCCATTCCCACTGGGGTGGTAGAGTGTCGATAGGATCCTTTTGATCTTGTTATCTTTGAGGAATTTTGTCACTTTGTTACAGATGAATTGCTTCCCGTTGTCGCATACGATCTCGGCTGACATTCCAAATTGGCATATGATGTGATCCCAAATGAAATCGATGACTTTTTTTTCCTAATCTTCTCGTACGCCTGAGCTTCCACCTATTTAGAAAAATAGTCAATCATAATTAGTATAAATTGAGCTTTACCTGGTGCGTATGGAAGAGGGCCAACGACGTCCATCCCCCACTTCATAAACGGCTATGGTGATAGGACTGAGTGGAGCATCTCCCCGAGTTGATGGATCATCGGGGCGTGCCTTTGGCAATAACACTTTCGAATGAACTCCTTTGCTTCATTTTCCATATCGACCCAGTAATAACTGGCCCTGATTATTTTCTGAATTATTGACTCGGCGCCTGAATGGTTCCTGCAAGTACCTTCGTGGATTTCCCTTAAAATGTACTCAGTATCACTGGTCCCAAACATATCGCGAGTGGGCCGTCAAATGTTCTTCTAAACAAGGTTCTGTCTTTGGACAAGCTGAATGGGGCCGCCTTCGTACGCAGGGCCCTCAACTCTTTTGGATCCGTGGCAGTTTACCGGAGCTGAGATATTCTACGTATTTGTTCCTCCAATCCCAAGTTTGGCTCGTCGACTTGATCTCAGCGTGGCCTTCTTCCACTACTGACCTCATGAGCTGTACGACTTTTCCCGAGTCAAACTCGTCGTCTTCGATCGACGACCCCAAGCTGGCGAGGGCGTCGGCATCACTGTTTTGATCCCGTGGTATATGTTGTAAGGTCCATTTCTTGAACCGATGCAACATCACTTGCAGTTTGTCTAAGTATCTTTGCATCCGCTCCTCTCTGACCTCGAACGTTCCATTGACTTGATTTACCACAAGAAGGGAGTCGCACTTGGCTTCGATCACTTCCGCTCCCAAGCTCCTGGCTAGTTCTAGGCCTGCAATCATGGCTTCATATTCTACCTCGTTGTTAGTCAGTTTCACAGTCTTAATAGATTGTCTAATTATATTTCCTGTTGGTGGATTCAATACAATGCCAAGTCCAGATCCCCTTGCATTCGAGGCACCGTCTGTTAAAAGAGTCCATATTCCCGAAGAAGTTCCTGAGTCAACTAACAACTCTCGTTCGACCTCGGGTATTAGGGTTAGTGTGAAATCGGCCACAAAGTCTACCAACACCTGGAATTTAATGGCGGTTCGAGGTCGATATTACTTATTTCTATGGTCCATTTGGCAAATCGGCCCGAGAGCTCGGGCTTATGCATCACATTTCTTAATGGGTAAGTTGTTATGACGCATATTCGATGACATCGGAAATATGGTTTCAGTTTCCTAGAAGCGCTTAACAAAGCGAGTGCTAGTTTTTTTAAGTGAGGGTACCTAGTTTCGGTTGCGCCTAAGGTTTTGCTGACATAATAAATTTGAAATTGTGTTCCTTGTCCTTCTCGGACTAGGACTTTGCTTACCGGTATCTCTTAGACTACTAGGTAAAGGTACAGTTGTTCGTCCGCCTTTGGTGTATAAAGCAACGACGGTCTCGATAAATACCTTTTGAGTTCTACCAAAGTCTGCTGGCATTCCGTAGTCCATGAAAAGTTGTTCTTCTTTTTCAATAAAGCGAAGAACCAATATCTTTTATCGGACGACCTCGAAATAAATCACCCTGGAGCAGCTATCCGTCCGGTCAACTTTTGCACGGCTTTCACATTATCTACGATTGTGACATCCTCGATAGGCTTGATCTTTTCAGGGTTGATCTCGATTCCCCATTCGAGACCTTGAATCCGAGGAATTTACCCGAACCTACACCAAACACATACTTTTCGGGGTTTAGCTTCATGTTGTACTGCTTCAATAAACTGAATGTTTCCTGCAAATGGCTTAAATGGTCCTTTGCTCGCAGGGACTTAACTTACATGTCGTCAATATAAAACTCCATTGTCTTTCCTAGTTGATTCCCGAACATTTGGTTTACTAGGCGTTGGTATGTGGCACCCGCATTTTTTAACCCAAATGGCATTACATTGTAACAGTATATGATTTAGTGATGAAGGAAGTTTTTTCCTGATCACCTGGGTCCATCTGTATTTGGTTGTAGCCGGAGTATGAGTCGAGAAAACTAAGGGTCTCATGACCGGCAGTAGCATCGATCTTGCGGTCGATGTTGGGTAAGGGAAAAGAGTCTTTTGGACATGCTTTATTCAAGTCTTTATGATCTACACACATTCTTAATTTATTCCCTTTCTTAGGGACTACCACTACGTTAGCCCACCAATCCGGGTATTTAACCTCCCGAATAGACCCTATCTTTAGAAGTTCAGTTACCTCATCCTTGATGAGTGCATGTTTAAGTTCGGACTGAGGCATCCTTTTTTGTTTGACGGAATGGAACTTTGGATCCAAGCTTAGCTTGTGAGTGGTTATCTCCGACGGTATTCCTGTTATATCAAGGTAGGATCAAGCAAAGCAGTCTTCGTTAGTTGTAAGGAATCGAATAAGTGTTTTCCTTAGCTCGGAGCTCAACCCCGAGCCCAGGTATACCTTTCATTCGGGCAAGTCTTCTCGCAGTGTAACTTGTTCCGGTTCCTCGACAGTTGATTTAGTGGCATCGAAATTATCGGGGGTGATAAAAGATCTGGGAATCCCATAATCATCATCCCCGATATATACTTGCTTGTCCACATTTGCAGAAGATGGTATCTGTGATTGTTATTTTGTCTTGCTTTCGATCTCTTGGTTCGGATTCGTTGGTGTTGGTGTAACTTCTTCCACCACGAATATTTCTTTTGCGGCTGGTTGCTCCCTGTAAACTGTCTTAACTCCATTGGGGGTCGTAAATTTCAATGCCTGGTGCAATGTCGAAGGCACCACCCTCATGTCATGGATCCATGGCCTCCCGAACAGAGCATTGTATCTCATGTCCCCTCCGATCACACAGAACTTTGTTTCTCGAATTGTTCCAGCAGTATTTATTGGCAACATTATCTCACCCTTGGTGGTCTCACATGCCATATTGAACCCGGTAAGTACTCGGACTGTAGGAATGATCCGATCTAACAGGCCGAGCTGCTCCACGACCCACGATCGGATTATATAGGCCGAGCTTCCTGGATCGATTAACACATGTTTTACTCTAACTTTATGTATGAGTATAGATATTACCAGTGCGTCATTGTGGGGTTGTAGAATTCCTTCTGCATCCTCATCGTTAAAAGATAAAGTTTCCTCTAGCGTGTAATCCCGAGTGTGCTTTTCCCTAATAATGGATATTTTGGCACGTTTCAACATCCGCCCTTGAGGGGTATTGACTCTACTGATAATCATATTGATCACATGTTGAGGTTCTTCCTGGCTTGTCTGTTTATCAGGGTTCCTGTTTTCGAAGTGATTTTTCGCTCGGTCGCTCAAGAATTCTCGAAGATGTCCGTTACTGAGTAGTAGGGCTACTTCTTCTCTCAGTTGCCGACAATCTTCCATTTTATGACCGTGAGTGCTATGATATTTGCATATTTTACTAGGATCCCTTTGGGCCGGATCGGATTGCAATGATCGAGGCCATTTAGTATCTTTGATGCGACTAATTACCGATACAATAGTGGCAGCATCGACATTAAAGTTGTACTCCGATAACTGTGGTGCTTCTTTATGCCCGATGGGTCTTTCGAAGCTGATTTTGGTCATGAGCCCCCGGCTGTTCTGACCTCGGTCATTTCTCCTTTCTTGTCTTAGAGTGTTTTGCCTGGATACGTTGATTTTCCTGTCCCGGTGATATGGTTGATGTCGATCTCTATTCGCTCTTGGTTCGCGATAAATATCCCTTATGATTTTGTCATAAGCTCAAACAGGGTAAATGGATCCTGAAGGGGTCCCGATTTGATTGTCTTCGACTCTGAATTTTGACTGGTACCAGCTATGTATGTCAGCCCATGTAACGACAGGGTACTCTATTAAGTTCTATTTTAGTTGCTGCGAAACCGCTAAGATTCAAATATTGAGTCCCTGAGTGAAAGCTTGAACAGCCAAATCGTCAGTGACTGGTGGCAGATCCATCCCTTCCATTTGGAACCGAGACACGAACTCTCTAAGCATCTCGTTATCCTTCTGCCTGACTTTTAAAAGGTCTGATTTTCGCGTTTCGATCTTGATGGCGGCTGTGTGTGCCTTCACAAAATAATCTGCAAGCATATCAAATGAGTCAATATAGTTAGGGGGTAAGTTGTGATACCATGTCATGGCTCCCTTCGATAGGGTCTCTCCAAAATTTCTCAATAGAACAGATTCGATCTCATCATCCTCAAGGTCGTTCCCTTTGATAGCACATGTATATGCGGTTATATGCTCGTTCGGGTCGGTCGTTCCGTTATATTTGGGGATCTTGGACATACAGAATTTTTTGGGGATCGGTTTCGGAGCCGCGCTCGGTGGAAAAGGTATTTGCACGAACTTCTTGGAATCTAGGCCCTTTAACACCGGGGGTGCCCCTTGGATTTGATCTACCCTGGAGTTGTAGGTTTTCACCTTCTTGTCATTTTCCTCGATCTTCTTCTTCCTAGATTCTATTCCTTTAGTCAGTTCTTTGAGCATCTTCATAATTTTGGGGTTTTCTCCCGATTCACATTCATTCGACCTTCATACAACCGATCCATCCTTGCAGGTAATTTCCCGGGAGGGGCCGGGCTCAGCCCTGTTCGAGATTTGGCTTCGATTTTGTAATTACGCTATCGCCGCATGTTGTGCTTGTAACATTTCGAAGATCATCCAAAGGCTGATCCCGTCCCTTTCAACGTTTTGGGGATTTTGCGTTACTGATAGGACTCTCCTATGAATGCTATTTGAGGGGTTAGTAGGCTGATCTGCATCGACCAGCACATGTGAATTAGCATCGATCGGAATTTCGTCACCGGGCGCTATCTTATTATTTTCACCTTGATGATCGAACTCGTTATCAACGTGCAGAGGTGCCGATGGAGAGTTTGACATTTCTGTATTATAGCCTGGAATCAAAGACACTTCAAAGAGCAAGTGTGAAGCAATGTGTGTTATGGAAAATTATATCGAGTATCCACTATTATCCTTAGGCCCACGGTGGGCGCCAAACTGTTTACTCTAAAAATCGGATAACAATTAAATTTATACGTGGTTTTAAGGATATGTAGCCTAATTTGATACAAATGACGTATAATACAATAGAATCTAAAATTAAGTAATAAATGAAAAGAGTGCAAACCACCCAAGCTAGACACTATTGATCGTTGGTTGATCCTTCTTGGGCAGGGATTGATTACAATAGAAATTGGACCAAGATAATGAAATAAATGATTCAAGAGAACAATCTATAGCTGTCTTTATCGATGATTGAAAAATGTCCTTACAAATAATTAAACCCTCCCCCCCCCCTTATATAGTAGGGGGGTCCTAAATTTGGTACAACTCTATATAAGGTAAAAAAATCTCCTGATTTGCTAATTAAGCGGTTCCACTGATTTGTGCCGAGATTCCCGCCGCAATGTTCGTCTCATTACGGATATTCTAGCTTTCCGTTATTTAGGTTCGGTGATCCTCCCTCGAGCATTTTCGGAGTCGGGATCAATTTCGGATCACGAGCTCGGTGTTCTCGAGGTCAGACATTCTAGCCTCGTGTTCCGCTTTGATGAAACTCGGGGTCGATCTTTAACCCTACGCAGTCCGAACCCGACTTGTCGTGCAATAATCGATTTTGATTTTGACCATATAGAGTCGAGCCCGATTTCGACCATGTACAGTTCGGCCCGACTTCGACCGTATACAATAGTTAAACTCATTTCTTGTATTTAAATGAAACAAGTTTAACTAGAACATCAAAAAAAGAATTGAATTATGCACGGAATGTTTTCTTTTGTGGGAAGTCACACTATTCTTGATTGTGTTTTAGGAAAACTAAAGATTGAAAGTAGGACACGTGATTTTTGACACACAGTACGATTCATATCATTAAACACATATTATAATTACAAGATTGTGACTAAGGTGTGTTTGGTACGAAGGAAAATATTTTTCGAAAAATATTTTTCAGTTTTTCCATGTTTGGTAGGCTTAAATGTTTTGGGAAATATTTTCCTCATGAACTCATATTTCTTCAAAATGGAGAAAAATATTTTCTCTGTCAAAAGAAGGAAAAATATTTTCCAAAACTCCTTTTCAACATTCTCTACTCTATTCCCCATCCCCA